>PVJL010009454.1:0-15540 GCA_004026885.1 Lyroderma lyra
GCCTCTTCCAGATCACCACGTCGGCCGGCTGGGACGGCCTCCTCAGCCCCATCCTCAACACGGGGCCCCCCTCCTGCGACCCCAACCTGCTCAACAGCAACGGCTCCCGGGGCAACTGCGGGAGCCCCGCCGTGGGCATCCTGTTCTTCACCACCTACATCATCATCTCCTTCCTCATCGTGGTCAACATGTACATTGCGGTGATCCTGGAGAACTTCAGCGTGGCCACCGAGGAGAGCACGGAGCCCCTGAGCGAGGACGACTTCGACATGTTCTACGAGACGTGGGAGAAGTTCGACCCGGAGGCCACGCAGTTCATTACCTTTTCTGCCCTCTCAGACTTTGCAGACACCCTGTCCGGCCCCCTGAGAATCCCAAAACCCAACCGGAATATATTAATCCAGATGGACCTGCCCTTGGTCCCTGGAGATAAGATCCACTGTTTGGACATCCTTTTTGCCTTCACCAAGAATGTTCTGGGGGAATCTGGGGAGCTGGATTCTCTGAAGGCAAATATGGAGGAGAAGTTTATGGCAACTAATCTTTCAAAAGCGTCCTACGAACCAATCGCCACCACCCTCCGATGGAAGCAAGAAGACATTTCAGCCACTGTCATCCAGAAGGCCTACCGGAGCCACGTGCTGCACCGCTCCAGGGCACTCGCCAACCCTCCACGCGTGCCCAGGGCTGAGGAGGAGGCTGTGTCGCTCCCGGATGAAGGCTTTGTTGCATTCATGGGCGACGAAAATGGCACGCTCCCCGACAGATCGGCCACTGCCTCTGCCACCTCCTTCCCGCCATCCTATGACAGTGTCACTAGAGGCCTCAGTGATCAAGTCAACATGAGCACATCTAGCTCAATACAAAATGTAGAGGAAGCCACCGCCCCTGGGCCCCCGTGAGGACAGTCCAGCGTGGACCTGCCCAATTCTGATGTGTCTTTCGGCTCTGTGGTAACTCTTCCCCATGACAGGTGACACCTAGCTACCACCTCACCGATGCATGCCACTGGTCACATGGTCAGAACCGGGCAAGGGAATGCAGCTGGTACCCACCTTCACAGAAGCCCCCAGACCCTAACGGGAGTCGGAAGCCAAGAACACCTCCGCTGTGACTCCCCTCTCCCGTTTCAGTATCAGATGGGTCCCCTTACTTTCCAAAGAAAATGTCCCTGGTCTTTTATTCTGACCGTGACCAGAGCTTTCCTTTATTAAGACAAACTTCTCAGGACCAGAACTTCCAAAGATACACGGCAAGGATTCTACCTGAGGCCCAAGGCCGCCCTCCACGGAGCACCACGGAGGGATTGGCAGTGTTGCTTAGGACTTTGCATGGCTGCATGTTGAGAGCTGCTGGACAACCTGCAATCCATAGCACGAAAGGCCTTGGAGATACCCATTAAAATGAATATTTTTAAAGGTATGTCGGGACCAATGTTATCTCTTAAAGCACCACCATATCTCAGAAAATGATGCAATATCGACGTGTCATAAATCACCCCTTCACTTTCAGGGTTCCTGGTATTTTGCAGTTTGAGCTCGAGGCTGGGCGGGCAGCGGGGAGCTGGATGGACTCCCCACTCCTCCACGGGCCGCCCGGTTGGCCTGGGCCAAGCTCTGTCCCCTCTGAACCTCGACTTCCCGAGGTGGGGGCGGACAGAATGGACACCCCCCTACAGATACTGCTATGTTTCGTGTCCGAGAACTCAGAGGTGCCTGGTCCCCATTTAGATGAGGAAAACACTCTCTCTTCTGAAGCTGCAGGGGCTTTTGGGTAAATATGCCAGAGCCTGGTCCCCATCTCCTGGTCAGACAGGGTCAGGAGGACGAAGGTGTCACGTTTCCCTGGGGCCAGGCCTCCGTAATGAGCACAATCAAAGGGAACGAGGTACTTGGAGAAGGACGATCTGGGAGATAAATGGTGTGGCCATAGGTTCTTTAATTCATCCTACAAAAGTTCATAAGCTCCCATTCCGTGACGGGCACTGCTCTAAGCACAGCGGTGATGGGAGTTAAACCCCCAAAGATGAAGGGAATTGATGCAGTGAGTGGAGTCGGGATTATCAGAGAGAATATTCAGGCTAAAGGCACGTGGCAGGTCTTAAGATGAAGGAGGACAAGTTCATGTGATATAGAACAATAAGGGTCTTAATGACAGCCATGACCTTCTAGTAATTCTTGGGACATTCCCTGCCACCATGACAAGGATCAGGTCACTTCGTTGATATATGTTTGATCACTTGGTGCGATCTTCCATGTACATGATTACAAAAGCAGTGGCTAGTCCACCTTGCGTGCCTCCTGGGTACAGAGCTTTCTGGGGCTTTGCTCACCTTTCTCCCTCGCCATTGGCCCATTAGAGGCCAAAGAGGCTTTCAAGCTGCTTGTGGGGGTTTTCCAGGCGCGCCCCACCCCCCACCACCAGATGCAGGTTAGTAAATGATGATGAGATAGCTGAAGGCACAGGCTATCCCAGTACAAATCAGCTGTTCTCCGGATGCCTG
Organism: Lyroderma lyra; assembly: GCA_004026885.1. NCBI lineage: Eukaryota > Metazoa > Chordata > Mammalia > Chiroptera > Megadermatidae > Lyroderma > Lyroderma lyra. The sequence continues at coordinate 2,504 of PVJL010009454.1, forward strand.
GTTTGTCCCTAAAAGATGAGCTCCACAGGGTGGCTCTGCCTCCCTGGAGCTGCTGCACCGACAGCACAGGTGAATGCCACGCGAGAGGGCACTAGCCCAGGTGTGCGCAAGACAGCTGGGCGGACAGAGGCCCTGGCCACGGGTCTGCTTTTACGTGTTACGTGGAAGAAGACAAGTTTTATTAGGTAGGTGATACTATGACCTCTTTTGCCCCATGTTGTAAGTTGAATTGTGTCCCCCCAAAAGATGGGTTGAAGTTCTAGCCCAATGGTACTGGTGAATGCGACCTTATTTGGAAATAAGATCTTTGCAGCTGTCATCAATTTAAGATGCAGTCATACTGGGTTAGGGTGGGCCAACGGTGTCCGTATAACATGAGGGAAATCGGGACGTAGACACACAGAGAAGAGAATGTCATGTGAAGACACACACGTGCACGCACACACACACACACACACACAGCGAGAGAGAGAGAGAGAGAGAGAGAGAAGACAGCTCTGTGGGGACAGGCAGAAACAGAACGATGCGGCTACAGGCCCAGGAATGTGAAGGGTGACCGGGAACCGCCGGAAACTAGAAAGAGGCAAGGACGGCTCTCCTCTAGAGCAGGCTGACCAGACGTTTCGTTGGAAATGGGACAGGAAATGATACTGTCCCGTTCCCAACGGTATGTACGGTCAGCCCGCGGACTGTGGGGTCAGCCCACGGGCACCTTGACTCCAGCCCAGTGAGACGAGGCTGACCACACGTACCATGTGAAATAGGACAGGACCGTTGTTTCCGGTCACGTTTAAAGTGGCACATCTGGTCGGCCCACTCTGGAACCTTCAGAGAGAGCACAGCCCTGCTAATACCTTGATTTCAGACTCCTGGCCTCCGGAGCTGAGCGAATATCTTGAGCCACTTAGTTTGTAGTACTTTATTACAGCAGCCCCAGTACACTGAAACACCCCCGACTTTTTCCCACACAGACGCATTTCCCAAATCATACTAGAAAGCATGGGGAAAGCGTTGAAATACCCGCACCTTGCATTACACAGTGTTTAGAAATGTATCTGTACAAATGCAGGATTGGCCCTTGCAACTTTCACTAGCTCTAGTTCCAAACTTCCCCTGGTGGTCCCACTACAAGGCAGAAACCGGGCTTGTATGGAAAGAAGACCTGAGGGGTGCGGGGCAGCTGGAGGGCCAGACGCTCCTCCTCTCCCTCACCCCCAGGAGCAAGCACTAGAGCCCTTACCCAGAATGCACGAGGAAACCTTCACGCTGCGGGGAGGCAGACACAACAGCGGTGTGTGACCAGATAGAACTGCAGGTTCTTTACAATATGTTCTCTCCATAAACATTACCCTTTTAATCCCTTAAACTGCATAGCACAGAGACAGAGATGGCCAAGAACATTCAGGAACGTTTAGCCAACACAGATGTAAAGATGTAGGCAGAACCTTGATGTGTTAACACATTTGCTTTAAGACAAAGGTGAAGTCATTTTCCCAAATGCTAGGGATATAAAATTAATAAGACAGGGCTTCAGCCTGGAGACAAATACAGGCCGAAGGTTTAAAAAAAAAAAAAAAAAAAAAAAAAAAAAAAAAAAAAAAAAAAAAAAAAAAAAAAAAAAAAAAAAAAAAAAAAAAAAAAAAAAAAAAAAAAAAAAAAAAAAAAAAAAAAAAAAAAAAAAAAAAAAAAAAAAAAAAAAAAAAAGAAGCAATTCTGAGATCTTCGGTAATGACAGCAGGATAAATACAGACAATATGTAAGTAGGAATGATGTGGGTAGGCTAAGGGTTCTAAAGCTTTATCTTGACCTAGAAGAGAGGTAAAAGTTTTTATTATTATTACACTTTGGTAAGTTAAGAATGCATGACTTAATTACTAGGATTACCACTAACAGAATAAAAACAGTGTATGTAATTCCCAAAGTAGGACAGGGGAAAATATTCTAATAAACAATAAGGCAATCAAAAAGGTAAAAAGGGAGATAAAAGAGAAATGTAAAACAAGAGAAACATATTATAAAAGACAGAGTAATGTAATATATTTTAACACAACTAGATCAGTAATTACATTAAATGTAAATAGACTAAGTGCTCCAAAAAAGAGACAAAGATTGTCAGGCAGAATTTTTTTAATGCAAATAAATGATGTTTACAGACAGACACATCTAAAACGTAAGGTTAGCAGAAGGGTAACAGTAAAAGGTTAGGAAAAGATACATCATGTGAACATTAACCCATCGGCTGTGAAATACATGTTCTCCTCAAGGACTACGGGACACGCACAGAAGCAGTCCATGTGCCCGGCCATAGAATAAGATTTTTAAAGTATCCAAGGACTAAAAATCATCTCCTGTACATTTCCAGACCATAATACAATTTAGCTGAGAATCAACAGCAAAAGGACACAGACCGCAGTACACATGACACCACATATGACAAAGCGGGCAGGGCAGCGAGGAAAACAACAGTCTTCCTAAGATGCTGGGACAATTGCATTTTCCTAAGAAAAAGAACGAAATCGGACCCCTCCCTAAAACGGTCCTTAAACATCAAGCCCGTCCTCTCTGCCCGGCCACCTCCGCGCCACCACCCTGGATGCCAGCCGTGGGCAACCTGTCAGGCCAGCCAGGGTCCCCCAGGAGCTGGGCCGGACCGGCTCCTGGGACGGGGTACGCGGACGCACGTGGAATTCACAGACGGCGACATGCTCACTCTGCTGGAGTCCGCGCCAGAGGCTCAGAGGCTGCACGGACTTTGTGTCTGGGCCCACCGCGTGGCCTGCAGGGTTGCTCTTCGGCTATTAATAAAGCATTTATATTTAATGTAAAAAAAAAAAAATCAATTCCGAGTGTACCTGAGCGTGAAGGCCAAGTCTACAAAACTTTTAGAAGATAATAGAGGCAAATATCCACATGACCGTGGACTAAAGGAAAACACGGACACATTTGATTATATTAAAAATTAGAGCTCAGTTCATTACATAGCTCGTTAAAAGAGTGAAAAGGCAAGCTATAGAGTGGAAGAAAATATTTAAAACACTTACATCCAACAAAAGTCTGATATTCAGAGGACATTTTTATTAACTTCTACAAATCAACATGCAAGAGACAACACAGTAGGAAAAAATAGCAGGAGATTCGGAGAGGTACTTCCCAAAAGAGGAAACCTGGATAATCAATAAACGTGCAAAAGGGTACACAACCTAATTAGTACTCAGGGAAATGCAAATTCAAACCATGGTAAAATGCCATTACGTGCCTATCAGATCTGCAAAACTTTCGGAGTCTAACGGACACCGATTGCCGGCCAAGGTGTGCGGGGACAGGGGTGCTCGCGCACCGCGGACGGTGTAAGCCGGCACGGCCGTCTTGGAAAACAATTTGGCTTCCCTAGAAGCGTTTAAGACACACACGTGACCCAGGCTTTCCATTCTGAGGAATGAAATCTAGAGAAATCCATGCACACACATTCTAGGAGACATGTACAAGGCTTCTTAATCAACCTTGTTTATAAGGGACCCAAATTATAAACAACTTAATATCCATCAGCAGTGGCATAAATTAAATTGCAGTGAATTTTTTAATGTAATTTTATGCAGTAATGAGAATGGATGGGATGTAGCCTTACACAAACCTATGGATGAATCTCAGAAACATAATATTGAGTAAAAGAAGCCAGACTCAGAAGTATTAATATGTGTACTATACACTTTTATGAGGTTAAAAACAGACAGCATTAACTATCTTGTTTAGGGGTACATACAGAAAGATATTATAGGTATTGATTACCATCCAGTCGGGGAGAGGTTAGCACTATGGGGAAGGAGGCCTCTATGACGGGGCCTTTGGCGATGTTCTAATTCCTCACCTAGGTGGTTCTCTTGGTGAGTGCTGCCTTTATAACCATGTGTTAAGCTAAACACGTGTCTGGTGTGCGCTTCTGTGTGCGCACGCGTGTATCCACCGAGCTCACTCTCACACTTTCTGCAGTTCCCCTGACCAAGCTAATCACCAGCCACCTCCATAGCACTTACCACCCTTTGGGGTAGCTCGCCATGGCCCAGTACCCGAAAGCTAGCCATCCGATAGACACTAGTGTAAGCTAAGTCCATGCGCTTCAGTAAAAACGTCTAATGAGAAGAGAAACTCCATTCAGAATGCCCATCCACGGCATTCCCTGGGGCAGGTACTACCTGGCCTGACGGTGAAGGGCCTTCCTGGTCCTGCTTCTGGGAGAACTCCTTATCCACGGTCCTGCTCCCGCATGAGAAAGGAGCACTGGGGAGAGAGTCCTTCTGAGCAATGGATAGCTTGTTGTACTTCCTGTGGGCATCGGTGGGCCCTGGACATTGTCTTCAGGTTTGAGCAATCATAGGCCATTATCTGCCTGGACCCTAGTTCCTCGGGCAACACAAGTCCCTGAAAGCACTGGTGTAATTTCTACAAACTTGCTAGGCCGTGTTGGGTTACAGCCCTTCAGTCTAGACTTGGGACCAGATATTACCGCCCTGTAGCAGTCGACGTGTTGCCCTCCTTTACCCTTCAGACGAATCGCCTGCGTCAGCCAGCCACCGCACAGGGCTCTCGCCGGCTGTGAAGACACAGCTCACCTCCCCGTTCCGGTCTGTACTCCATCGCACACCCCTTTAAATTGGAGTCGCGTCTGCTATGCCCTACAGGGATCCTTCTGGGAGAAGAGAGGAGGGATGTCAAGTCTCTCCCAGCTCCCGTGCCCCCCATCTCTATGTTGGCAATCATTGGCATGCTGGCCATATTTAACCATTAACTCCTCAGGAGAAAAAAATCCTGATTTGTAGCATTTCCTGATTTATCTGATGTAAAATTCCCACCAGGGCCCATGTCAGCTACCCAGGTGACATTCCCCGAAGGCAGCACGGGGAGGAGGCCAGGCACCTGCGACCTGCGCCAGTGGGAGCAGGCTTCAGCACAGCCCTGCCTCTCCTCCTGGGACAGAAGTTGATTTCTCCACTTTCCGAGGCACCACGATGAGGTGGTGGGGTGCTGCCCCCAGCCAGAGAGGCCTCCCGACCTCACAGGGGCCAGTTCGGGCCAAGTTAGTCTTTCTAAAGCCTAGAGATCTTTCTAGAAGGGCCCTTAAACCATGGCTGCAAGAGGCAGGTAGTGTGTGAGTCTCTCGATACAACAGGCTACAGCCAATCGCATCATAGGAATGCCCAGATTTAGAGTCTTGGTGCCCGCCCCTTCTCCACGTGGCCAATGCCACAGTTTAAGGTCTATTGATCGTAACGCCTATCTCCGGCTATCAATATCTATGTCAGCCAGAGTCATATGCTTATAAAACAGCAGTTCCAACATAAAAGGAAGGTACTGGAAGGCTATGGGTAAGGATGGAATTAAACACTGAACAGTCAGCAGGGATAGCACCCAAGGCTGGGCAGGGGTCCGGGCAGCCGGCTCTCACAACAGGCTCTTCCCAGGGCCAGAACCAGCCAGTGCCAGCTTTTTTCCCTTCCGGTGTCCAGTCAGTATTCAAATCCCAAGGGGAGAGCATCAGCAGGGGAGGGAGGGGCATTTTGATGGACAGCACCAACGAGACCGCAGTCAATCACCTCCTCCCACCACCACCCCCAAACACATCAAAGATGGTAAGGCATTGTTACCCCAAAAATGTAGGGTGGGCAGGCCAAATGCCCAATGAGTATTACAAGATACAAGTTGGTTTCCTGTTTTGTAAAAATCTCTCTGGCCACAGCGATGAGTTACCAAGACACTGAAGCTGGGGGCAGAGAGGTCAGGAAGGTGGGAACCCGAACTGTGCATTTTTAAGCCTCTCAACACATTGACTAGAAGTCGCTGGGTCTGCCCAGATAGAACCCACAGAACGTGGACCAAGGTGCCAGTCTCCGTCTTCATCTCAGGGACAGGTCCAAATGCTTTTCCGTCAGGAAAAACAACAAACATACCAACAAAAAACGCTCCCCAGAGCCCAAATATCTGCAATGCACTCGATCCCCAGAAAATTGCTCATATGTTCTCTGACGTGCTCCCCTGAGAACTCCCAAAGGAATCCCCCCACCCCCACCCCTGAGTTCGGGTGGAGAGACGCAGGATTGGCCTGTGAGCGGCCAGTCTGCACCAAGCAAGTTCACGTCTACCGTGGGCTCTAACACACCCGTTCTGGGACGGAACTAGCAGCCACCAACTCGGTCGATGTGATTTGTTGTACAAACATGACAAATTGTAAGGGGGCAGGCGTAAAGAGGACGCTTTTGTTTTCGTTTTTGGGTTTGTTTGTTTGTTTGTTTGTTTTTTCCCGACGAGAACTGGGCTGATTATTAGAAACCTGGCTGCTCCCGCTTGCAGCTTTAATTGTGTTATAAAGCAACATAAAGGGGTGATGCCTTTGCAGTTAGAGCAGGGAGCCCCAGAACCACTTGGGAGCTGACAATATCTGCACATGATCCACACAGAAGCACTCAACTCACAGGTTAAGCGGTACGGTGATCTGGACCAAGTTCTGGATGAGAGGGTAGAAGGTTCCAGTTTGATCCCAGGCCTTCCCTCGTGCATCACAACGTCTCTGAACAACTTTCGTTGTCTGTACGATGGGAATAAAGGTTCCTGCCCTGCCGAACCCATCGAGAGGTCTGATAGGGATTGAAGCGCCCTCTCTGCCCACCGAAAGCACCAGAAAGGTGAAAGGGGAGAACCTTAGAGAACCCGTCCTGCGACACTGTGTCCCAGGGCGTCCTCACAGAGGGCACTGCTGCTCCCCTCCCCCATCGTGTGGTCAGCACGGTGCTTCGGGTGCAAAGGGGCCTCTAACCACAGGCAGGGTCCTCCCTGGACACGGCCAGCACTTTGATTGTAGCCAGGATAGAGGGTAGCTCGTCCGAAACCCACTGGGGGGGGGTTGTGCTTGGACCCCACGGCCCCTGACTCCAGCAGACACTCTAGCACACACCACGTTCCCAGCCTCATCTGCCCTCAAATGCCAGTCTGCAGCTTTTCTGGGGGCTTCCTTCAAAGCTACTGGGCTCCTCTCCGCACGGCCACAGCAGCCCAGAAGTACAGGGGGAAGGTAAGACAGTGACCCCCCAACCAAGGGGGACGAGAGGTGGAAGATTACTCCATACCCCAGCCTCCCGTGCCTTGGAGGAACAGTGCCGAGTCAAGTGTCTCCGGGAATTCCTGCAACGTCTGAGCGCAGTTTCCCACACACCTGAGAGTCAGTGCCCCCCCAGATTCTGTACTGGACGACACGCCCTGCCCACCCCAGGCCCTGCCCTGCCCAGTTACCCACAGCACTAACAGCTGGTTTGGGGACTTTCTTCCGTTCTTGGCTAACTCTCCCTGCTTCTTCCTTCACTTTTGCCTCCTGGAATCACCGCCCACATAAACCACGTGTCCCCAAATCCTTGCCTCAGTTTCTAATGTGGGGGGACCCAAATTAAGACCAACTCCCAGGGACGCTCCTGCTCAGAATCAGGAAGCTGTCTCCTTAGGCTGTGCACGTGCCCACATTCCGCCTGGAGGCTTGCTGTAATGTGTGTGGCTCCTGGGCAAGGGTCTGCAGGAAGGGGATCCTGCCCCTCGGTGCTGTGAGCTGTGCGAAGGTCCCACCCGGAAGTGACATTGCCATCTCCCCCTCCTAGCTCCCTGTCAGTCACCCACCTGCGGCTGATGGATGGGGCAGGTGAGGGTCCTCTCCTCACCCTCTCCAATTACTACGGACGATTGGATTTGGGTGGTGACTGCCTTGGGACCGAGTGGATCCTTACTTCCCCTTTCAAACTGCTCCGTGACAAACACAAGGTTAATGACAAGCTTGAGTTTCAGCTTCTCACTTACAAACTGACCGGGTTCTTGAAAAGCAGTTACCGTGGCTCCTTTTGCATCAGTTTACTGTATTGGGCTACTTTGGAATCCCACAATTTGCAACGAGACGCTCCAAACCAGGACTTTGGTCAGAAGTCTCTGTGTGCCTTTTTCTGACACACAGCATTATGCTAAGCAGCCAGCAGCAGAGGACTATGGGAGGCACTCCCTGGCTTCCCCCTTGTTGTCCGCGCCATGAAAGAATTCAACAAGCGTCCAAAATTCTCTTCTGAACACCGAGAAATAAGGGGTCACACTGGTATCTTCATTCCGGTGGCCTCATATGTGTGGGCCGTGACAGCCACCTGACCCGCCCACTATCCCTGCTCTGGACAGAGCCGGCGCCGTGGTTTACAAAGTTCTAAATCTCTCCGGATAGGGAGCTCCTTGAGAACGATCGAGAACACCACCTGCAGCCACCAGTGCTCAAATTCCCTCCCTGGGTCTCTCCCGTAGAGAGTCTAGAGGCCGAGACAAACTTCTCCCACAGCGCGCTGCCACGGTGGGGAGGGGACTGCTGTGTCCCTCCTGGCCCTCCAAGAGATGATGTCACGTCAGAGAGAGATGTGCAAGACATCTCCTGGGGGCACTGCCGAAGCACGACAGGGCTGGAGGAGAGGAGTGGGCGGGGAGAGCCTTCGTCGCGAGGCGGGGACAGGGGAGGAGCATTGGACAGGATGGCCCTCAGATCACACAGCAGCCGTGAGCAAGTCTCAGCCAAGTTGTAGGGTAAGACTACCCAACGGCAGGCTCTTTGTGGGGCACAAATGGCCCTCTCGTCCCCCCACCATCTTTGGTCACGGGCAGAGCACAGCGTCGGCGTGAACCCTGCGGCAGATCCTGAGGACGCCCCAGCAATACGTTGCCTGAGAATCTCAGCCATCTTGGCCCGTCCACGTGGTTTTCTAGTTAGCTCTAGCCACGCCTCCTCCCTGTGCCCACAGTCATCGTGGGCACCCCTCAATCCTGAAGCAGAGTCCCCATTTGAGAGGCTCCCATAGGATCACTTGGACCTCCTCCGGGTCAGTACTTGAGAGTAGGCCTATCTCCCCCTCCCTCAGGGGGACTGTGCCTCCCCCTCTAGCACTGTCTCCCAAGGCGCGACGAGAGGGGGGCAGGTGAGCTGGGCCCAGCATGTAGGGAGGCGCCCCTCCAGGTCCTGCCCTGGTGCACAGTGCCCGCGGTGCCTCCCGAAACGTTCCGCCCCGGCGCATTTCCTGCCGCATCTTAGCTCCGGCCCGGAGGACTAGGGCTTTCCATCCACCCACTGAACTCTGGGGTGTCGTCAGCAGCAACAGCGTGAGGCCATTAGTGCCATGGCCTCTGGCTCACGGTCCCCAATCCTGTTCCTGTCCTCAGGTGCAGAGCGATTCAGCCAGGACCCAGCTTTCTCAGGTCCAACGATGGCACATCCTCCACCCTGCGTCCGCCCCCGCTCGGGCGCTCCCAGCCCTAACGTGTCAGCACTACTAACACAGCCTCAGGCTTGCGCCACCTCCCCTCTCTCCGGGACACCTACTCCCTAAGGAATTCTCCAGAGGCTGTGGGTCTGTCAACCTTTGCCCTCCCATCACTCCCTGCCTCCCTTACCCCCTTTGCCGTGGTCTACCTTCCTAATCACGGCTGGCAGACACTTCCCACGTCCCCCACGTCTAGTAAAACCCTGAACTATTTCCGTTAAACCCCGATTTCTACCCTCTCGGCTCCTGCTCCGGACAGCCGCTGGTCTCCTGCGTGTCCCTCGGAAGTCCACTTGGCTACCCTCCGAAATGACGTTTTGTACCTTCTTATCTCGTCTCAAACCTCCCAGCCTCCCAAAGCCTGCCTCCTCAATTCTCGGTCCCTGTCCTCGACGCTTCCATCTTTGCCTGTTCAGTGACACATCTTCCCTGCTGTCACCCACTGTCCCTCCAATTTCATTCAGGATGGAACTGGTAACACTCCGAATGGAGTCTCGGGTTGTCCCCCAACTTTTCTGATTGCTCTTAGGTAGTACAAAGTCCACTGGTCACTTTGAGTCCCAAAGCACGGCTGATTTGATATTTACAAGGTCGGTCCCACGTTGTCCCCAAGCTTCCAACTTCAGAGTCTGGTGAGCCCCTCCCCCAAGCCGAGCCCGGGGCGTGGGCGGCCCCCCGCCCGGGGAGGGGCACAGACTGTGGCCACCCTGACCTCCCCTCTCCCTCTCTCCTGGACGCTGTCTCTTACTCATGCAGCCTTTGGGGGTTGCATAGAAACTGGACACGTCTCCTGCTCTCGGAGCCTGGCCAGCCTCTGAAGATGAGTCTCCGGAAGCTTTTCTGAGTTCACCTAAAAGCTCCCTCTCCTGGAGATCTCTCACCTGCTGTTCCTTTATGTGGAGTCATCTCCTCTCCTCCCCCAGCTCCTCTGCCCACTCACTTCCTTCCACAGCCCTGAGACACGCTGCCTGTCTGCCTGTCCGTCCGTGTCGCTCTCTGTCCGCCCAGCCCCAGTCTGACGTATGTGGACACTCCCAGGTCCTCCCCCGCCACCAGCTCCGGAAGGCCGCGTCTAGCAGTGCAGCACAGCCACGCCTGCCTCGGTCTCCTCGGCCGTCTAAGTCCCAGGCAGGAATTAAACGCCCGCCCGGCACCTGGGGGTGCCAGCACGGAGAGGGCTCCCCAAGTTGGCCTCTGGCAATCCTGCTCCTGAGGTTCAGATCAGAGACAGGCACGCGCCCCGCACCGCCCCCGGTGGAGGTGGGGACGGGTCTCTACACGCCGCCTCAGGGCCTCAGCACCTCCCATCGGGGAGCCCGCCCCAAAGCCCCCTGCCCCCCGCAGCCCCGCTCCCTCGGTGTGGGGGAGCTGAGGAGTCACACGACTCTTCCAGAAACTCGCCTCTTGGCCTAGCGCCCCCCGGGAGCACGCCAGCTGTTACACGACTCACCCAACGCCTGGACCTGACCTCCCGTTACACCGCATTGAAGCGCGGAGTCGTCAGGCGTCTTCGCGCCCGCAAATCCATGGATCGGCTGGTACTCCGCGCTTCCTCCCCTGAAACTGGGGAGGGAGGTTCCGCCCCCCTCAGGTCAGCCTGTGCCCCGCCCGCACACGCTCATGTACCCCGAGGGCATCCCTCTCCTTCACCCTCAACGCCATCCTCCCGCCCCCCCACCTTCACACGGGTGGTCGTACCCCCATCTGAAAGCACCCGACCTGCTCCCTCCTCCCCCAGCTCCTCCCACCTCGCCTGGCACCGGGCGTTGGCGGAAGCGCCCTCAGACGCCCTGTCTCACTCCCGGGTGCCCACTGGGCCGGCGGTGGGCTTGGACAAGACGTCTTTATTTCTGGCTTTCACCCTAACTTCAAAGTACAGAACGGTTTCACAGACAACCCCCCCCCCCGAGTAACACATGCCAGCCTTTCGGGGGTCACGGGCAGGGCTCTGGATTCGAACCCGGACTGCCCTCTGTGGGGCCTTGGGGCACTTCCCTGAGCCCCCGGGTCACCTCCAGCATCTGCAAAAGCGATGTCAGCGGGGCCGTCGTCGTGGAGCTGTCGTGGACGCTTAAGGACTGAGGCAGAGACGCAGCTCTGTGCCCGGGGTAACGCCGGAACCGGCTTCCCGCCTTCCTCTCCTCTCGGAGTGAGGTGCCCCTTGTGTCCTTCCCCCCAGTTCTGCCCTCCCCCAGAGGGAAGCACCACGGTACACGCACTTGTGGGGTTTCAGAGTCTATTACAGCGTTTTTAGTGAACAATCAGATGTTGTAAAATTTGCCTAAAGGGCAGGGTATTTCCTGTGTCTTTCTGCACGGCTTTCTCGGTCAGCATTATTCTTTGAATTTCTCATTCATCGTAACTAATTATTTTCAGCTTAAGAATGAACACCAATAAGCCAGACGGAAAAGACAAACAACTGTGTGACTTCACTCACAGGCGGAATATAAAACGGAAAGCAACGAAGAAAAAAGAAATGAACAAACAAACAAACAAACAAACAACCCATGGACACAACCAATAGTTTAATGTTTATTTGGGGACGAGTGGGTCAGGGAGGGGAGAAGGGGGGGAGGGGGTGGCAGAAGGGGGAGGGGGAGAGGAGGGGGGTGGGAGACGGAAAGAGAAGGCACATTAGGTGGTGAACTTACTATACAACAAGCTGACAGTGCACTAGAATTGTCTGCCTGAAACCTGTGTGGTCCTTGCTAACAGATGTCACCCCAATAAGTCTAACCATAAAAATGAATTGAAAAGGAAGAAGAAGAATGTACACCAATTTGATATACCACTTCCAATTGGTGAACATTGACGTGATTGCGTATGTTTACATTAAAAACAAGGCTGCCCAGGACAATCTTATATGCACCCCCTCGTATGTGTACGTGGAAGTTTATCTAGGGTGCAGCCCCTCAAGGGCTGTATATGCTGCAAAGTGGTCGAACCGAATCACACCAGAGTGTAGGAGGTTCCGGCTGGGCCCCCTCACCGTGGGCCCGGGTTTCCGAGGAAGCGAAACGCACTGTGTCTCCTGATGGGATCCCCAAAGCATCTGCAGCCACGTCCATCCACCACAGTCAGGGGCCACTGCACCTGAGCCACGCTGCCCCTTGGCACCCATAAATCCAGGCCCGGGGCCCGGGAACATGGGTGTGAAGGAGCCCAGCATCGCCCTGGTCCTGCTTGCCGGCAGGAGCGGCCAAAGCACCAGGAAGACGGCTTCCGCTCGTCACGGCTCTGCCATCACATCGAACGGGCGGGACCTACATTCCAGCCCAGAACTCGGCCTGCAAAGGAGTCTGGGAAATCCAGTTGCAAACCTTCTGGCCTGGGCACAGAAAGGTGACCTGGGAGGCAGTCTTCCTGGGTGTTCGCCTGCCTGGGCGGGCACCCCAGCGTCGGCCCTGGGTTATAGATAAAGGGCTGACACCCGAGGTCTGGGCCCTGGGGATGGGTCCCCAACACTCCTTTCCCAGAATGGGGGCCACGGGGATCCTATTGCCCGCGGCCCCCAGAAATGACAAGCCTGCCTCCTTTCAACAGAAGGGTCCTGAGCAGTCAGTTCTGCCCTCCCGCAGGGCACATTCGGGGTGCCAGGTCCCCCGGCCTCCCCCAGGGAGCCCTGCGGTAGCCGCTGCCTCCTACAGACCCCGGGCAGGTCGCTCCTTGTGGCCGGCGGGGCGCCCAGCGGGGAGCAGTGAGGGGACGGGCCCAGGAGCT
>PVJL010009454.1:15640-57181 GCA_004026885.1 Lyroderma lyra
GAGCAGAACCCAAACATCAGCAGTCGCGCGTTTCAAAGGCCACCAGCCCCGTTTCTGGGCAACCGGACGTCCAGCGGGAGCCGTGCACGCGGCCGTGGGGACGGAATTCCTGAGGGCTCTGGGGGCTCGGAATCGCCGCTCTGACCCCCGAGTCTTCCAGAACCCCCACACACACACCCCCACACCCCCACACCGCCACCCCCACCACCTCCCTGCAGGGGGGACCACTTCCGTTCTAAAAATTACTTTTCAAATGTTTACGTCCTTGCATTCGAACTGGCACTCAGGAAAGTTCATCCTTGTTGCCGCACAGCCTGGGAGTGTGGACAAACGCCGAGTCCCGTTACCACCGCCACCGCCAAAATGCAGGACAGTCCCTCCCCCCAAGACGTCCCCCCCCCTCGCGTTGCCGCCTGGGGCCGCCCCCGCCTCCCTCCACGCCTCCTGGTCCTTGCACCGAGTCCTGCGGCCTGTGTCCCCTTCCGGGGGGGACTGCTTCTGCCTAGCGGAGCACCCTGGAGGTTCACCTAGCTCATGCGTAGCGATGAAAGTGCCGCTTAAAGCTGTAAACTTAACCCCGGGGTGGCGGGGCGCAGTACCCAAGCACCGTGCCCACGTGACAGAGGTCTCCAGCTCCGGGCAGAGGTCAGCAGCTCCCCCATAGCCAGCGTCGTCCTCCCTCCCAGGCCCACCCCCATCGCCACCCCCGTCGTGTTCGTCACGACACGGCTGCTGGCCCTGGTTCGCACGACCACGCTGCGTGTCCGGAGTCCTCACGGGGCCGCCTGGCCCGAGCCCAGGAGCCAGCAGCGCAGACGTCTGCAGGGCCACGCAGACGATGGCGATGGACACGGTACGGCAAGGAGCGATGGAAACCAGCGAGAACTGGGGAGCACGCGGCCCAGCTGCAGAGCTCCCCAGGATTATGAGCTATTGGGTACGCCGCAGCTGCCTCCCCCCAGAACTGCCTCTGTGGGCTGCATCCAGCAGCTGGGACCGGCGTGCAGCCTCTGAGTCTCTCACGCTGACCCTCTTCCTCACCCCCGCCAGCACGACGATGTGAGCTATGACAGGACACAGGGCACCCCTGTCACAGGCCTGACGGTGGCAGCACTCGGGGTGCCCACGTGTCCCCCATGGGATACCATGGGACAAGGGGCAGCAGGACGCCCCGTGTGGACCTGGGGGACTGGTATGGAGTAGGCTGTGTGCAGGGAAGCCGTCGGAAGGCCAGCTGAGTGGGGAGGATGAGGCCTGGGAGGTCACAGCCCAGCGTCTTAGAACTCTGCAAAGCCCCAAGTCAGGCCCTTCCTCGGGCACAGGACCCACTTGGGCTCTTCCCTCCTACCTGCCACATCGCAGCCCCAAGCACACTCCTGGCTGCATCGGGGAGGGAATGTCTGACCAGGAAGACCAGACGCAACAGAGCCAAACACTGAACAGCCTTCCCTTTCAAACACCGGGGCCTCTCTTTCGGGCAAGCAGATCCTCGCGCTCGAGTTCATGCACAGAGCAGTGCAGCTTGAATACCTGAAGATGAGGACGGCCCAACACACACTCCCCACGTATGCACCCGGGGGTGGAGGGGACGCTGCAGTGAGCTGCCAGGGCCCCCGTCAGGACGGCGAGACCGTCGTCCCTCCAGCTGCCGGCAGGGTGGCTGCTGATGGCTCACAGCTCCGTCCCGCCATCGCCCGAAACCAAGGAGAGCGGCCTGCGAGGTTGCGCCCCTCGGCGGGAGCAGCCCGCCACCCCCCACTCGTCGGGGTGGAGGCAGAAAACCCTGCTCACTCTCCTCGGGCCTCCACGTGGGACAACTCCACGGGGTCGCCCAGTGCAGAGCTTTCTCAGGCGTGACCGTGACCGAGGACTTCCCTGTAACTGCCCTGACGCCGGACCCCTGCCTCTGCCCACCCCCCGCCTGCACGTCCTCAGGATGCATTCCCCAGGGGCTCCCTAGAAACCTCCTGCACGCGACCCTCCAGCTCAGGGTCTGCTTCGAGGGAACCCCCCCCCCAAGGGAAATCGTGGACAGGCCTTCGTGGGGACTACTGTAAACAGGGGGTGCCCAAACACGCCCACGCATTTTAGGAAAGGAAAACACTGTATTAAAATTGTACTACTCAATATCCACCGATTACAAACGATGAACACAAGTCACGTGTGACTTCCGCAATGACAGGAGGTGCTCACAGTGGTCACCATCAGTGTCCAGACACTTCTGATGACGGCGACCTACGGCTTGAGCCACGCTGACCAGAGTGTCCCCTGTAACCCTGCGCGTGTCGTTTCGGTTTCTTCCTGAAGTCCCACCAGTGTCGCCAGTTTTCTACTGTCCACCACGTCCTTTAAGGTCCCCACGGGGAGGAGTCAAGGGGCGGTAAGTCACATTCTCCAATTTCAAATAGCACTTCAAGATGGTCTTGAGCTCCTCGAATGACAACCGTGCCCCCACTACTTTCCCTGACTGTCCCTCCTGTCGCAGGGTGACGCCAGCACTCATTTGATGAACGCCATCTTTTGAGCGAATGTACTACCCACTGCTGCCGTAATTCAATTCAGATTTGAAAAGTAATGCATAGAAAACATCTCTTAAAATGAGTGTACGTACTTTTTGCACCCCGGTATTTATTCCATTTCAAACACTTTTCTAGATGTTATTTCATTTGACCTTCTCAATAATGCAGTCAGGTGAGTAGATCGTTATTCCATTTGATATGCAGTGAAGTAAGGTCCAGAAAGGTTACGTATCGGGTCCCAGGTCACAGGAACACTCGGGATCAATCCGATCGAAGCTTCTGACCCTCCAGCCCCTGCTCGCTAGCTTCCAGTGGCCAGAGCTCAGGGCTGAGGGACAGCGTTTCAGGAGGAGGGACCGGGATAGGTGGAGGCAGGGGCAGGCTGCCACGGGCAGGTGTGTTTCACACGCCCTCGGGGTACGATGCCCATCCCCGGTCATCAGATCCGTGTCTATTCCCTCTCCACTCCGCAGCAGGTGGCAGTCAAGTGTCTCATTTGCAGACAGCATGCCCGGGGCTGGGGGTGCACGTCTGACCGAGGCTGAGGGCACGTGTGGCAGATTCCAGAGCTCTAGTGGTCCGGCAGACAGGAGCGCTAACCTGGCCATCATCTAGGTAGAAAGGAGGGACCATCCCCCTTTGGAAGCAGGTCATGTCCTTGCCCTTGACCATGAATACATTTGGCTTCGCGTCAGCCTCTCCTAAGACAGGGGGTCACGACGGCTCGAGCATCCAAAATAAAGCAAAGCCCCTTCCCAGCAGAACGCGGGCAACCCAAAGGGTCACATCTGATCACTCCTTAAAGTTACCTGGGGTAGAAAGTGCGTGGCGGACAGTCTCCAAAACAGGGGCGACTTGAAGGCACCTCAAAATCTCACCCAACGACGATGGAAGAATGTTGAAAGGCACGAAACCTGCGCGGCCCAAGTGCGTACAAGCAGACGTGACGACACGTTCCGACTCAGCAGCGCAGGCAAGGCTGAGGGGGAGGGGCCCCGAGCAGCCAACGGGCGCTGTCCCCCAAACCCCGACAGCGTCCGGGCTCGGGCACCAGGTACCTCTGAGCACGCAGGAGGAGGGTGTCCCTAAAAGCAGGAGGGTACACAGCTTGTATCAAGAGCACCGGGCTTCCGGATCCCTCCCCGCCCCCCACAGTCCGGCTGCAGGGACAGCGAACCCCGTCTCCGTGTCTGCACGCCGCGGGGAAGGGACGGAGCAGGCGTGGGCTCTGTGCCTCTTCTGCAGGCCTCCCGGCCTGACCCTCGCGGCTGTGCGTGGGCTTCGTGGGCTCCAGGCAGGGAGAAGGGGGAGAGAGCTCACCCGGCCGCTCCTGTCCCGGAACCGCCCTTCCCCGTGACTGGCAGCCATGATGGGGTCACGTGGCCGGCCCTGAGCACAGGGAGAGGCAAACAGCTAGCTGGTCCGGCCTCCGGCCTCCGCCGGGGAGACAGGAAGGAGCTAGAGGGTGGGGACGAATGGGAGCCGGCTGAACCCCTTGGCAGGTGGGCGCCCCGGCAGTGGTCTGCGGCTGGGCGGGTGGGCGCCCCGGCAGAGGGCTGCTTCCTTAGGCGGGTCACTTTCTCCACGTGGAATTCGCCAGTCCCCACCTACAGAGGAAGGGAACCAGGGGTCTCCCAGGGGTCTCCCATGGCCCCCTTAGTCTCCCTAAGGCGCCTCACTCCTGCCAGACAGATGCCCTCTCCCAGAGCCGGAGCGGGTGGGGCGGGCATCTCTGGGCCTTCGGGCCTCTGTCTGCGCCGTCCCCCAGCCCTTCCGTCTTCAGCCCCAGCCTGCACCTCTGCCTTCTAAAATGCCTACCCTGGGGTTTATGGGTTCTGAACCCCGAATCAGCTTGCTTCTTGCCTGCCCCGACCTCGGGCTCTGGCAGAGTGAAGACAACAGAAACGCGAGCCCGTGACTGCTCCCCAACCCCCTGGCCATCTCAGGCCTCCCGACCGACGTCCAGGGGAAGGGATCCAGGCGGGTGGGGGCCTCACCCGGAGCACCCCACCGCCGGCAGAGGCAAAGACATAGCTGCCGACACCCCCAACGGGACAGAGCTCAGAAGGAGAGCGCTGAGGGAGAAAGACAGGAAAACGAAAGAAAGTTAGAACAGCGCCCGTTTCCATAAATGACAAGCCCGTAGCACGCAAATGCCCGATAAACCGTGCAAGTGCTCCATTTCCTGAGTCACCAGGGAAATGCCGATCACAGCCACGCTGTGAACCTCTGCACACCCACTCAAATGGCGAGCGTGGGAAAGACAAAAGTACCAAGCGCCAGAGGGTGCAGACCCCCAGGGTCCTCAGGCGGTCACTGGTGGCACGCGCACGGCAGGCCCCTTGGGAACGCTGGTGGGGTCTCCTGAAGGTCAGCACGCTCTCGCCCATGCCCGAGCAATCCTGCTCCCAGGTACGCACCCGGCAGCAACGCACACGTACGTTCCCCCAAAGTCCTGGGTAGGATGTGCACAGCCGTGCTACCCCGAGCACCCCCAACCTAGAAGCGACCGAACGCCCATCAGCAGCAGAATGGAGGGGCCAAGTGTGGCGTTCGCACGCAGGGCAACTGCGCGGCACTGTGGATGCATCGCACCAACGCAACGCCGACTAACAAGCCAGACGCAAGGGCCCGCGCTGGAGGAGTCCACTTACGTAAGTATCCAAAGTGGGCACAGCTGGCATAGGAAGTTCAACGTGAGTTCAGTGGCTAACCTGGGGACACACGGGGGTGACCAGAAGACGGTGTGAGGAGCCTTCTGGGGCGCTGGTGCCATTTCTTTCTCGACCTGCATGCTGGTTCTGGGGATGTGCTCAACTCGTGTCCACCCTTGAGCTGAGCACAAGGGGGGTGTGTGCCCTTATGCACGGGTAGGTTAGAGTTCCACAGACGGACACCTCCGAGCAAGAGCCCGGGCCAGTGCAAACAGCACGCCGAAGCGCAAACCACCATGCCGCCTATTTTACAAAGGTGTGTGCGTGTTTACACACCTACTTTGTCTGTTCAGAGGCCACCTGTGGCGGGGGGTAGGGGAGACGTGGCAGTGAGGTCGTGGCGGCAGAGAAACAAAAGTGACGCCAGAGAGTGGTCTGGTATGGGGGCCCCACGACAGTGAGCTTCAGCCACTGGGACCCTGAGTGCGGGCGGAGCCAGGTGGACCCCGGTTGGAAACCCGCCTGCTGCCTGCCCGTTCCCTCCATAATTAAGTGGGGTCTGGCAAGCGCTCCTTGCAGGAGGCGCCCTGTCTCAGGCCCACCGCAGCCTCCGCTCTGGTTCGGCCCGAAGCCTGTGTGCACGTCGGAATCTGCCTGCGGGGGCGGGAAGCCGGTGGGAGACCTCAGGGACCTGAGCCCACTCCTCCCACCGAGAGCTGAGCGCGGGGAAGGCGGCCCCGCACCCCGGCCGGAAGGTGGACATCGCCTGCGCTCCCCGCGCCGGCCGCTAGTGGGCGATGCTGGCCAGCCTGAGGCCCGCGCAGGAGCTGGAAGCCGGCAGCCCACGAGTAAGTGGTTCGGGCGTCCCGCCGCCACCCACGCGAACCGACGCACTGCCAGTGGGTCGTGTGTCCCCGATTTCTGGAGACTGATTTTTCTTCCTGATCCAGGGCCCTCCTGCAAGCACAAGTGGCTCCTCAGTATACTGTGTGTCATGCACGCGGTGACCCCTGCAGCCCCACACACTTGGGTCCCAAAGGGACAGTGGTCCCCTGGTGATGTCTCCAAGACCCCAGTCCTGGAGGGCAGGTCACAGCCTCTGAGCTCCCAAACACAACGCCTCGTTGTCCTGTGAACCTCGATACCGCTGGCCCTCCAAGAACAGTGTGTGTGTGTGTGTGTGTGTGTGTGTGTGTGTGTGTGCGCGTGCGCGCGCGCGCACTCACGGGACACCCTGAGCAGTGGCCACTGTCAGAGTGAAGCACGCCATCCCTGTCAATAATGTTCCTGGCCCTTGGGCAAAAGGTGGTGGCCTGCTTTGATCTCAGTGAGAACTTGTGTGCCTGGGTCTGTTTCCCTGCAGGGCAGGCTGGGTGTCTGAGTGACTGTGTCAGTGGAGGGATCCCCGTGTCCCTGTGAGACTCAGCATCAGCAGGTATGTCCGTGTGCCAAGGTGTGGGTTGTGTGTAGTTCAGCAGGGTGAATGTGACCGTGTGTGTGTGTGTGTTTGTTTCAGTGTGGGTGTCTCTGTTGTTCGGGTCCTTGTTGCTGGTCAGGGTGTGTGTGGCTGTACCTGGGTGTCACTGTGTCTGTGTGTCAGTGTAGGTATTTACTATTGTGCAGGCAGGTGTGCTGTCTGTGCCTGTGTCTCCAGGAGAACGGAGTTCTCAGTGAGTGTCTCTCTTCTCTGTGTCAGTGTGTCAGTGGATGTGTGTCTCTGAGTCACGTGGGTGACACTGAGTTTGTCAAGAGTGTCTGCCTCAATGACAGCGTGTGTCAATGATGTGCCTGCCTATGTCCACGTGGGTGTCTGCGTGTCAGTGTGTGTCTCTGTACAGGTGTGCGTCTGTCGGGTATGTTAGCCTCAGCGCCGGCGTCTTTTTGTGAGGGGTGCGTGTCATGCATGTCCGTGTCTGGGGGGAGGGTGTCAGGTGCAGGGTGTTCAAGCCAGTGAGAGCGCGTGTGTGCATGTGCGTGTGCGTGCGTGTGCGTGAGCGTGTGTGTGCGTGTGTGCGTGTGTGTGTGCGCGTGCGTGTGTGCGCGTGCGCGTGTGCGTGTGTGCGCACTCCGGCCCATGGCTGTCGGTGTGTGCCTGTCCGCGCCCGCGTGGGTGGCTCTCTGTGGCAAAGCGTTCCCAGGTGGCTGTGGGTATACCCCAGCGTGCGCCGGCACCCACGTGTGTCCGTCCGTGTCCTCGTGGGCGGCTGTCCGTGGCGGGGCGCCCCCGGGGCCGTGGGGGGCGGGCGCTTCCTGGCAGGGGCCGAGGTGCGGTCCCCGCGAACGGGCGGAGCGCCACGTGCGGAGCCCCGGGCTCGTGGCTCCGGGGCGGAGCCAGCCCGGGGCCCCGAGCCCCAGGCCGAGCCCAGGCGGGGCCCGCCCCCGACCCCGCCCCCAGCCCCAGCCCGCGCCGCCCGCGGAGCCCCGGAGCCCGAGCCGCGCGGCGGAGCCGAGACGGCGGCGGCGCCCGTGGGATGCGGGGATCGCGCTCCCGGGGCCGCTGAGCCCGCGCCCAGTGCGGCGAGCACCGCGCGCAGCCGAGTCCGCGCCGAGCCGCAGCCGCCCAGCCCGGGGCCCCGGCCCGGGGGCCAGCAGGTGAGCGAGCGCCCGGCGCGGCCCGAGCCCCCTCCGCCCGCCGCCGCCCAACTTTCCTCCCCGAGGGTCGCAGCCTCCGGGCCCTGCGCGCGCTCTCCCCCGTCCCGGGTCTGCCCGGAGCTCCCTCCCCCACCCTGCCCCTGAGGGGGCCCGGCGCGAAGGGGCGCAGACCTGCCTGGCTGGAGGGGGATCCCCGGGGAAGGGCGTCGCTCCCCGCCGCGCGCCCCCTCCCCTCCCC
This sequence comes from Lyroderma lyra, assembly GCA_004026885.1. Taxonomy (NCBI): domain Eukaryota; kingdom Metazoa; phylum Chordata; class Mammalia; order Chiroptera; family Megadermatidae; genus Lyroderma; species Lyroderma lyra. The sequence goes on from PVJL010009454.1 coordinate 23,644, forward strand.
TCCCCTTCCGGGTTTCCCTGGGCGCTGTCGAGGGCCGGGGGAGGGGGAGCTGCGGCGCCGACTTCCCCGCCGACCCCGGATTGGGACCCGGATTCCCGAGGCCAGAGACCCCAAGGTCAGAGAGGCGACTGGGCGCGCCGGGAGTGTGCTTCCAGAAAGCGAGTGAGCGGCGCGGGCGCGGGTGGGGGTGGGGGAGGGGCCGAGCCCCCCTGCCGATGGGCCGCGCGGAGCGGGCCCCCCACCCGGGGATCTCCCCGAGCCGAGATCTCTGCCCGTCCGGAGGAGAGACGGATTGCTGTGCGCCCTGAGCGGGGAGAGGGCTGCGTGTGCGTTCTGTCTCTGCGCACCGGGCCCGCGAAGAGGTCTCTGTGCCCTCTCACGCCCTGACAAGGCGACATCTGGTCCCCGTGCGCCCTGAGGGCGGAGAGACCTGCGTGTGCTCTCACCAAGGGACATCTCTGCGCACTGGGACGGGGGCGAGTTCTCTGCCCTCCTGGCCCCGACCCAGGCAGATCCACGCGCCCTAATGGGACGCGGCTCCCGTCCTCTGGGTTATTTGAGCGTCTTGGGGGCACCCTGGGGGGAAGTGGAGGTGCCTCGCCTTGGGAGGGGGGCCGGGAGCTGGAGAGCGAAGCGGTGGGGGAGGGATGGGGACAAGGCCCTGGCCCTAGGCCCGTCTTGAAACACCTGTTGGAGGTCAGCGGGAGCAGAATCAGGAAGCCATGGCTGGGGCTGCGGCAGGAGTCTGCCTTCTCCCCTTGGTGCCTTGAAACCAGCCTCGAGTGTTGCGATCAATCTCTTCTTGGGGTCCTGGGCTGGCCTTCCCTTCCCCTAGCTGTCTCCCCACCTCCTGCTGAGACCCTGAGCCCCAGAGAGCCTGGACAGCACCATGAAGACAGGAACACCATACGACTCGCCATGTCACAGCACCGCAGCCCTGTCCCCGATCCCCTCGTATTGCAGGGGGACCCTGAGCAGCCAAGGCTCGGGCCCCCAGGGCCCAGGCCATTGCTGCTGTCCCAACGCCTCCCAGTTAGCACTGGGCAGGTGCCTGGGAGAGAGAGGGAATGATGGAATCGGAAGGTGGAATGAGGGTGGCAGCGGCTGGTAGATCAAGCCCAGCTGCAGTCACAGGAGAAGGGGGTGGAGAGGGTCAGGCGACGGCCAGAGTGTAGAACACAGATTTTATGCTAGAACGTCCAGCCGTGCACTGCAATGAGCTTCACTGAACTTTTCATCTAACCCTGTCATCACTACCACATTGTGCAGGGGGAAACCGAGGCTGAGAGTGGGTCAAGGACTTTTACAAAGTCATCTAGAGAGTCACTGGATTTGGGGCACCACTCAGGGAGAAGATTCCTTGAGAGCTACTTCCTGGGGGCCAAATTGACCTAGGGCTGACCAAGGAGGATCTGGGCAAAAGGGGACCTGGCCCTCGGCTGCCAAGAACAAGCATTCCGCCCGCGGTGGCCTGGGCAGCTGCTTGGCCCCATCTCTGTGGGGTAATCGAAGGCCCCCTGAGAAAATCCCAGGATTGACTCACTCAGCATGAGGATCGAGCTCACAGGAGTGGTGGGAAGCGCCAGCGGCAGCTGGGAGTTCGGGAGCACGGGGTGGGGGCTGGTTTCCGGGCAAGCCAAGGAGAAGGGAGTGCTGGGGGCTGCCTGGGACAGTGGCCCCGGGGCAGTCTCTGTTGTGTTCACGGGAGGCGAGAGCCTGCGGACCCTTGGGAAGGTTACTGAGAAGCTATGCGGCGATAGATGTTCCCATGACCCGTTCGAAAGAGGAGTCGTTACCTGTGGCCAGGAGACGCGGGGGTATCTATCTAACAAACAGAACCTTCCACCTGGGTTCTGGAGGATGAATAGGAGTTTTCCAGGTGGAGAAAGCGCAGTGCAGGCACCACGACCAGCATGTGCCCAAGCACACAGAGATGTGAAACAGCCCAATTGGTAGTTCATCACGGTGCTGTGAGGACCAGCTAGGTCCCATGCTGTGAGGGAGCGAAGAGCAGAAACCAGAGTCAAGGTCACCATCCTGGGGGCCCTTGGAGCTCTGCTCAAAAACTGGGCGTTTATCCTCGTCCTGGCAGCCCCTGCCGTTCGCGGGGGGCTGTCTGCGGGCCAGGCCGCGCACCAAGCACCGTGTAAGGCTCATCGCGCTGAATCTTTGCGTCCATCCAGGAGGTGGGGACCGTGAGAAAGACCCTTTGGTGGGTAAGAAAACTGAACGCCCAGCTAAGTGACTTGCTCGCTGTCGCACCTCCGCTGAGTAGCAGGACTTGAGTTTGAGCCCAGGTGTCAGTCCGTCATCTCTGGATACTTCCTCCTCAGTGCAGACCACGGGTGCCCTCGGACGTCTTCCGCTGGAAGACAGGGACAGGCAGGTGACTACGGGTGACAGAAGGAACCTGTGGTACCCCAACCTCCTTCTCTGTTAAGGGATATGCCACTGTCCCGTTCCTGACGTGGACTGCTCAAGTCAGGCTCACTGCCACCGTAGTAGCGCCCTGCGAAAGAAGGAAGTTGGGGTCGGCGCGCTTGACGGACAATGAAGAGGTGATGGAAGCTTCGGGGTTCTGGTAGTACTTCCAAGAGAGACGCCAACCCCCAGGCGACAGAAGTGGTCAGGAAGCTTGCTGGTTACTGGGGCAGGGCATGGGCTTGTCCAGCAGGAGTGTACCCCCGCGGTCCCAACCCTGGTGACATTAGCAACACTTAGAAAGTTTTAGAAAAACAAAGCAAACCTAGGGCCAGGCTGCACCCCAGAGATTCTGACTGATGACTCCGGGGTGAGGCCTGGGCACCAGCAGCTTTGAAAGTACCCTGGTGATCCGCATGTGGACAGGACAACGTGACATCCAGACCCCCAGGACACTCCAACCATCTAGGCAGGAGAAGTCCTCAAGGAGCTCCGAAGGAGCCGTCAGAGAGGTGGGGGGAGAGCCAGGACTCAGTCCCCGAAGCAGGGGCGCCTCCTGTTTCTTTCTGCTGAGAGAATGAAGACACATTCTGAGAAGTTCATGGATAGATGAACCAAAAAGAAAAAAACTGATTAAAATCAAACAATATATAATTTAAAAACGAGTGTCATTAGATTGAGCAACCGTGAGGGTGCTGGTGACTTTGGCAACAGAAATTTCCCTCTTAAGTCCCCCAGAATGAGGTGACGGATGGAGGGAGGGAGGGAGGGGAAGACGGGTGGAGGGGAAGTCGGGTGGGGGGGGTGCAGGAGCGAGCAGGAGGTGAGGACGTGGAGACAGCGGGTGTAGACAGCTCTTTCAAGGAGTTTGATGGTTCAAGAGGAAGGACAGAGATAGAGGGGAGCTGGCAGGGGCTGGGGTCGGGGGTGTGGGGAGAGCCTGAAGTGGGCACGGGGGCGTGCGTGTCCATGCCGTGCCTCTACGCCGGTGCTCGTGGGGACATGCCTCTTCCTCAGGGTGAGGGGCCGGGGGTCTGGGAGCTAAAACGGTGCCCGTGGGGTGTCAGTCACTCTGGTTTGTCCGCTGGGCCAGTCAGCACGGGCCGGGGTGACATGACTCTTCCCATGAATCGCTGAGATGTTAATGGCGGGGGTCCCTACTGCGGGGAGGGGCAGGAGGGACAGGGAGATCTTGCTCAGAAAGCCGTGTTTGGGGACAAGACGAGGTCACCTAGAGCAGGTATCCTGGAGGAAAGGGGCTGCGGTAAGAGTCCTGTGGCTAAACCCACAGAGAGGCAGCGAGAAGAGAAGGTGGGGGACTCGGGGGGACAGCCTGTGGGCAGAGGCTGGCACTGCAGGGCACAGAGCAGTCCCAGGGATGGCCGGGGCCACGTGGTCGGACTGGATACCCACTGCCTTGTGCCAGCCCGGCCTGGCCAGGGGCGGAGGTCTGAGGCAGAGCTCGGCCTGGGATGGTGGAGGAAAGAAAGCCCCAATAGGGTATTCAGCACCTATTCTGTGCCCTGGAAGATTCTAGAAGGCGTACAATTCAGATGCAGTAAATAACTGCTTGCGTGAGGTTTCCATACTCCTGGGGAAAGACAGACTGATGCCACCAAACAAACGGATCCAGAAGGTAATTTTAGACAGTGACCAGTATGGTGAAGGAAATACAACAGGATGGCGGTGATGGAGACATGCGAGCGACTCTAGACGGGCCAGTCAAGGACGGCCTCTTGAACCGAGGCCTGAAAAACAAGAAGGAGCCGATCCCGAGGGGAGCCAGGAAAGAATACCGCACCAAGAGCCCGTGCAAAGGCCCTGCGGCAGGCCAAGCGGAGGAGAGGCAGTGGGGAGGGCGAGGCTCCTGGCCGTGGGTCCCACCCCCACTCTCTGTCACCTGCCCCTCAGACTGCCCCTCTGGTCATGCACAGCTTACACCACCCGCCTCAGGCTGGCAGCCGTGCCTGGGGACGGAGCTATATTTAGACGCAACTCTCCTCTCTGTGGACCTAGAACATACCGTGTCTTTTTAAGATGATCAATATGGAATGGGTGCTATTTATAGAGACCCCACGTCAATTCCTGGGGCCTGAGACCCTCTAATGGGGGAGGGAGTCCGGGACCGGGCTGTGCCGGGGCGGGCACCGAGGCTGGCACAACAGCGCGGGAGCCGTCTGACTCGTGCACTCTTTGACACCTACCTCGCAGCCTGCCAGGCCACCCTCGGCCCATCCCTGCAGGGTCACAGCCGGGGCGGAGGAGCTGGGTGCCCAGGGCCTCCCCGCCCCCAGCTTCATGTCCTGGAAGCCCCACAGAAACCTGAGTTGTAATTGTTGAAGCCAGAGTCCAGTGGGACAGTCTGTCCATCGGTTATCCATCCCTCACTCTGTTTGCTATGCCGGGTAGACGGGAAAGGAGTCGTGGACCCTCGGGGCCTCCCAGGTTCACCCCAGGGACCAGAAAGAGAGAGATCTGCTCAGGACAGAGAAAATCGAGGGTGGAGGCCGGAGCTCAGCCTCCCCGGTGGGAGGTCCAGGTGGCCCAGAGCAGCAGAGGGAGGCTGCCTGGAGGAGGTGGGATGGAGCTCAGCCACAGAAGAGGGACCGACTTAGGGGTGAAAGGGACCCAAGGGTGTTTGCAGGCCTGCCGAGGGCCTCTCTGCTCTGAGACGGGGCTTCTTTCCCTTTCTCTTTCTGTCCGTTTCTGCTGATTAAATCTCCCAGGGAGGCGGTGGAAACTTGAGTCCCCACAGGGGCATCCACCACGCGGGAGGTTGGAGCGGCTCTGACGGCATCTCCGTGGGCCCAGGAAGGTCCCTCGCTCATTTGGAGATCCCGCTGTTGTCATCTCCAACGTCTGTCACTCCCCTCCTCGCAGCCCCGGGAGGCCGGAGGCAGGTGCTGGTCACCCCACAGGCTCAAGGTCACACAGGGCTGCAGAGGTGGCGGGCCACGCCCAAGGCCCGTGTCTCCCGGCCCTGCCCAGGTCTGGCCCAGGCAGGCCTCGTGCTTTCTGGGAATAGGCTTTGGGCAGTAGAAAGGCTCTTCCTGGCACCAGGAGGGTGGTAAACGCATTTCTGGCGGGTATCGATTCCTCGAAGGCCTGGCACAAGAGGCCCTTTGTGGAGGGACGGCCAGGCAGGGAGAGGGAATGTGGCTGGAGGCACCACACCGGTTCCCAGGCTGCATTAGCCGTCTACCCCCTCCGTGCCGGGCTGGGAGGAGCCCCGGGCCCTCTAAGATGGGAAGGAAAATCAGGCCGTGGGAGGGACAAGCCCAGCCCAATCGATACGTCCTGCACGGCCATCAAAGCCCCAACCTCATCGACCAGGGCCGAGAGCAGGAAGGCGTCCCCTCTCTGCTGCCCAGGCTGCTGCCTGCCCCTTGCCCTATTCTTGGGAAGATCCCAGCCCTGAGTCCATTCCCTGCTGGGCCTGGGCTCACCCAAGGGGCACCCAATCGGCATGGGGTGCAGGGAGGCCAAGGGACAGGCAGACTTGAGTGCAGGAGGACGCAGGACCCACCACGCTGGCTCAGACACAGCGCCGACTGCGGGGACAGAAAGCAGCCGCTTTGCTAACAAAACTGGAATCCAGGGAACCCCCCCTCCCCCGCCGCCCTGCGCCCCGGGTCGGGCTCCTATTAGACGTATAATTGCTGAGCTCCTGTTTCAGCAGATGTCTGAGAGGGGCGGGCAAAAGCTCCCAAAGGGTCTCCTGGGCCGACGAGGCCCCGAGATAGCCGGACTTTGGGTCCCTTCCAGCCCTCGCTTTTGTGATTGAATTAAGGGCCTGTCCCCAGGTGGGTCGCCTGTGTTCACGGTGCCTTGCACGGGTAACTTAGCTGGCCCTGGCCAACAAATTCCAAGTGAGCCCCTCCAAAGCATTATGCAGACTGAGGACAGTCGACACATGAGAGCGCGTACCGATCCGACCCATGTGAGGTTCTGGCACAGGCAGAACTAACCTCTGGTGGTAGGGATCAGCCGTGTTGACTGCAGAGGGACAGTGGGGAGCTTCTGGGGTGGCGGGAATGTTTACCGTCTTCATTGGGGTGATCGTTGTACAGGCATATACATTGGTAAAGACTCACCCAGCCGGACAGCCACAATCTGTGCATTTTCTCGTGTCATCTCCCAGTTTCAAAGTGTTAAGGAGAGGGGGGCTGCACACTTAGCTCTCTCGCACACACTTTTGGGGCACAGGTTTTGAGTATTGGTGGGTTGGCTTCTCTGGGGGCATTTCTGTCCCTCTCAGTGCACACAGTAGGTGCCCCATAAACTCCTCGGTTGCCATGGCATCAGTTCACAGCTCCCCTCCAGAACCCTTTTACAGCCCAGGTATTGAGAAAAATGAGTTGGAAGAAACTGGGCCAGAGGAAGACTTACGGTGCTGATGGCTGTCACGTGGCACCAGTGTGCCGGGAAGGCCACTTCCTGGGCCTTCAGCGGGCACCTTTCTGGTCCGATTGTGTGTACGGTGTGTATGTAGATGGTTTGAGACCTGGGTGACTGAGCCAGCTCCCCAGCTGCTGGGCATAGTACGGTGTGGCCCCCACTTATCCACGGTTTCGCTGTCCACGGTTTCATTTACCCATGGTCAAACGCAGTCCAAAAACAATACATGGAAGGTTCCAGAAATAAACCGTTTGTAAGTTTTGCATGGAGCACGATTCTGAGTCGCGTGACGAAATCTCACGCCGTCCCTCCCTGTCCTGCCCGTGAGTCCTGCCTTTCGTCCCTTTATCCAGCGATTCCATGTTGTATGTACACGTGTACGTGCCACCCACCCATCCGTCACCTTAGCAGCTGTCTCAGTCATCAGAGAGAGACCACACTCGTGTAAGGTTTATTACAGTGCATTGTTATAATCGTTCCGTTTTATTATCCGTTATTGTTGTTAACCTGTTACTCTGCCTGATTTGTAAATTAAACGTTATCGTAGGTATGTGTGTAAAGGAAAAAGCGTCGTGTGTGCAGGGCTTCATACTCTTCATGGTTTCAGGCCCCCACTGGGGGTCTTGGAACGTACGCCCCGCAAATCAGGGGGAACTGCTGTCCATCATCCAGGTCCACACCCTGGAGACCCGAGGCCCAGGGGCAGTGTTGGGCCTTGGCTGGTAGTTCAGTGCTGCTCTGCACGTTGTAGACCCCCTATGCACGAAGCAGTGAAGGAAGACTCAAGCCTGGGGAGAAGGGGGTGCTCCGCTCCCTGTGGAGGTTTCCAGTCCCCCTGGCCTGGCACCAGAGCACCGGTGGACACAGTGACATGAGTGAGCTGCCTCTAGGCCCCCAACCTCTGTCCTCACTGTGGGGAAGGGGGATGAAAAAGCAGGGCTCTTGGGCCAAATCCAGGGCTTAGGTCAAAGGTGCCCCGCCCCCCATCCCAGCTCTTCCACTCCAGAGAGGGGCCTGGCCTCGGGGACCCCTCCCTGCTCATCCCCGCCCGGGGGGATCGTTTCCACAGAGCAAGCAGGTGGGGCTTTGCTGTCAGCTGGGTTCACCTGGGCTTCAGCCTGAGTGTCGGAAAACAGGAGATGCAAATGCATGTAAATGAGGGCATTCCCGGTTTCTAGGGTGGGCGTGTGCGCCTCTGGCGGCGACGGGGGAGATGCTGCAGGACTTCCCCACATTGCTGGGGCGGGGATGGGGACTAGAGAAGGAAAGCCCCCTCGGGATCCCCCTTCCGGAGTAGCGGGCTCGGGGCTCCGGACAGGACAGGGTTAACGCCTCGGTGAGCCAGTTAGTGGAGCAGCGCGCTGCGTGCAAGGACAGGCCAGTGTGCCTTTGGTCTGGGAGCAGGGACCTGAATGCACAGGCCACGAGCACCAGCTGGCACCCCCGCCGAGCCTTTGTCCAAGCCGTCACCCCAGGAGAGCCAGGATTGTGCAGATAATTGCCCGGGTGGGAGGGATGGTCTGAGACATGCTGTTGACCCCTCCTCCCACCGTCCCAACCTGTGGCTTGAGCCTGCTGCCGGAAACCAGGGTGGCCGCTTTCTGGTCTCGGAGGACAAGGCTCCTTCAGCCCCTCCCCTGCCCCGCCCCGCCCCCAGCCCCAAGCCGGCTGGCTACCCAACCCCGAAGCAGGTGCAGTTCTCTGTCCGGGTTTAGGGCCTGGTAGCCAGAACCCTACGGCAGCGCCAACAGGAGAGCTATAATGTGAGCTGCGCATGCAGGTCACACCTGCAATTTTGCAGTTTTCAGTAGCCACATGTACAAAGTAAAAAGAGCCAGGTGAAATTAATTTTAGCACATTTTCATTAATCCAGTATATCCAAAATATCGTCAGTTTAAATTGCAATCAATATTAAAAAGTTATTAATGAAACAACTGATGTTTTCAAGTCATACCAAGCCTTCGAGGTGCAGGTTTGCAGCCATGCATCTGGGCCAGCCCTAGCCACACTCCAAGGGCTCTCTAGCCACGTGTGCCCAGTGGCTACCCCACTGGACCGGGCAGCTCTAAGGTGCCTGAGCTGGACAGGAAAACTGCTGGGGAATCGCTTCTGTCAGGGCAGCTGCTGATTCTTTGGGCACAGGCAGGGACCGGCCACGGCTCCCTGGGAGCATCTGCGCGTGCCTGGGCAGGGGTGGACCTGCTGCCCGGCCAGGCTGCACGGAGGAGGCCCGCAGGCCACCCCCCTGGCTTTGGAGTGGGGATCTCAGACATGCCAGTCCAGGCGGGCTGGCCGCAGGTAGGCCATGACCCTTCCTGCAGGCTCTGCGCATCCTCAGCGGTGGGGGACAGGGTAGTGCAGTGGTTAGGCGCACAGGCCTGGCTGCAGGCAGACGGAGGCCTGCTTACTTGCCAGCTCTCCCATCTGCAACGTGGGGGGATGACAGCCCCCCACCCCGTCTGTAGGACTGTGGCAGGAGTAAAGTAGGTGACCCACAAGCCCACTTGGGAAACACGGTACAGCCCCCCGGTATGTAACGAGCCCGTGAGACTGCTGAGGGGACCCACCCCAGCTCACGGTCGAGGAAACTGGGGTTCAGAGGGGAGCTGTGGTGTTGTCCAGGGCCACGGTGTGGGTGAGTGTCTGGGCAGTAGAAGCTCCTCTCGCCCTCATCCATCCATTCGTTCCTTCCTTCGCTCACCGGGCCCTTGTAGGTCCCTCCGCGGGGACCGTGCCTGGGGAGCCTAGGACACAGCCGCGGGGAGAGGCCGGTGTGCAGGTCAGTGACGGCCCTGCCGTGAGCCCCCGTGGGAATGCAGGGGCGCCGGGAAGGCAGAGAGGCCTGGGGTGGGCAGCTTCCCGGAGAAGGGCCCTCCGAGCTGTGTCTCTCGGGAGGAGAGGGACAACACAAAGCACGCCGGGGACAGCCAGGGGTGCTCACTGAGCACTTCCGGTGTGCCCAGCACGTGGAAGGATTCAGGCAGGTATGCCTCCCAGCCGCCCCGTGAAATACGGTCTCTCGTTAACCCCACTGCACCGACGGGAAAACTGAGGCAGAGAACTAGCAGTCACCCTGCCCAGGAACACAGGGCAGGTCAGTGGCCGAACCCAGATGCACACGCAGCCTGGCGTCCAAGCCACTTCCCTGCCCCACAGACGAGCGGGAATCTTCCAGACAGGCAGCTGGCGGGAGGGCGGCAGAGCCGGACAGCGGGGGGCTTCTGTGGCCGGGGCGTCTCCTCGCTGCGGGCTCGGCGCTCCGGAGCCTGCTGACATCTTGTCCGCCTTTGCTTGTCTTCACCTGTCGATTTGGGGTCCATCACCTTGGGAAGACAGGTACCCCAGGGCGTCATTTGTAGGACCCTGTCCAGCATGGGTGCTTACTAAAATGTTCAGTTAATAAGATGAGTGTACGAGTTGAGGTGTTAAGTAGTTTTAAGGTGTGCTCAAGGAAGAAACGAGGTCACTCGCGCTGCCCTGACGGCCCCCTGTGCCGGGCGGGCCTCTGCCTCCACGGCACCCACGCCCTCTCCCTGAAGGCGAAGTGGAAGGCAGTGCCGGGGGCCGGGGCACAGTGGGAGCGGGTGCCCGGGGTGGTGGGTGCTCCAGCCTGAGGTCCCCCCTCACTGCAGGGCAGGAGCCAGGGACAGCCATGCTGCAGAGGAAGCTGGCCGAGATTTTCTAGGAAGCCGGGCAACCACTTTCACAGGGTGCTTTGCATAAATTTACATGGCAAAGAATATTCTTTGTGTGTTCCCCAAGCCCAGATTCCAAGGTGATCAAAATGCCAGAGGAGACTCAGGATGCTGGCATGTGCCTGCCCTTCCGGGATCAGAAGGGGACACGAGGTGGGCTCCGGCTGGAGTAGGGCCCCTCCTCATTGCTGGGATGACCAGAGTCCTGGTTTGTCCAGGACTTAAGCAGCAGGCTATCCTGGGAGGCAGGAAGTCCTGAGCATCACGCCTCCACCTGGACAGTACTCCTAGCCTTGTGCTCTGTGTCATGGCATTGTCACCACCATGGATCGAGTGCCAGCTGGGTGGCCCGTATGCTCAGAAAACCCTTCCTTCAGGGAGAGACAAACAGGTGAAAGTCACCCCATGGACTGACTGTCAGAGAGCAGCTCAGGCCAAGAAGGGGGCGAGGGCTGCATGTGGGGCTCAGCCTCCCAGGCAGCAGAGGGAAGTTGTGGGTGGGGAGCAGAAGAGGCGCCCTGGAGGGGGTGGAGTCGTGAGGAGTTGATGCGGTGACTGCTGTCACACAGGACAGGGGAGGTGTTTGGGAATGTCCGCGCCAGGGCGTAGGGGGAGGTGCACGTGGCGGGTGGGAGGAAAGAGGGTGGACGCGGTGGCAGTGGGGTCAGCATGTTCCCCGCTAGGGTGAGCAGGTCCACCTGCGGGCAGTGAGTGGCACTAGGGGACGGAGGTCATGGTGTTTGGTGGAGTTGCGGCCAGTGTCAGGCAGAGGAAATGATGCCAGAAGGAGCCCCTTTGAATAGGAGTTTGCTTTTGCACAGCGTGAATTCCCGGGAGCCAGCAGAGCTCAGGGAGGGATGCAGCCGGTGACCGGAAGCAGGATGGAGTCGGGGGCCCCTAGAGCTTGGGTGAGGCTGACAGGACGGGACAGCCTAGTCCGGGAGGAGTGGTCAGCTAGATGGAGCTCCCGGGGCTGGGAAGGGGCTGTAGGGCTGGGTCCCGGGCCAGGGAAAGCCGTGGGGGGCTGGGTCCAGACCAGATCCGGTCCAGGCTCCCCACCATGCTGGAGCTGAGCAGGAGCGGCTCCCTCTGGCCCCTCCCCCGCCTTTCCCCAGCCAGAGGCGGGTCCTTCCTGGAAAGCTGGGGGCCTGACCTCCTGTCCTGGGCCTGAGGGGCTTGGCTGGGCCTGAGCCTGGGGCGTCCTCAGACTACCCGCCGCCCCTCCTTCCCCTGGGCGCAGCCGGCCTCAGCCACGTGCCAGGTGCAGGCGGCCAGAGAACAGGAGAGAAACCAACCGTGCCCGCCCACCGCGAGCCGCCCGGGGGGCCCAGAGGCCAAGGACACGCCTTCCTTACCTGTCTCCTTTGGAACCCGAGGCTGCCTGGCTGCTGGGGAGCAGGGAACTTCACCTGGGACCCCGTGTATTGGTCACAGTACTGCTACCGCTTCCGGTGGAAGGAAAGGCTAAAGGCCAGTTAGAAGTTACGGAGCATGAGATGCCATTCCCCGGCCTTCCCTGCGCCAGTCCCCCTGGTCTCGCCACGGGGTCTGTGAGGAGCTCAGCTGTGCTGTCCGCGGTCAGAAGAGTGGGTGCCCTGGGTGCGGGGAGACAGTGACCGCAGGGGAACCCCAGTCGGAGGGACGGGGAGCAGCGTGTTCGTGACCGGGATGCTGGCTCCCAGGAGTGTTCAGTTTGCAGGCACTCAGGCACCTGAATGCTCGGGTGGTACGCGCACCCGCGAGCACGCGCTTCGGACCACCTCCTGCAGGTGCGAGCTCGCATGCAGGCGCGCACGCATGTGCTCGGCGTGCCCCTGAGCCCCTGCAGGTCCGTGGCTTACCTTCTCTCCAGGGCCTTTGTAGGCACGTGGGCCCAGGTGGATGCAGTGAGGCAAGGGACCCCGTTTTTAGGAAAGAACGGGCGGCAAACAGAGGAGGCTTCCTGACTGACCGGACTAGCGCTGGCTCACGGCGGGGAGGGTTGTCCTGCAAGGGCTGCCGTCATCCAGGCCGGCTCGTGTTTCGTGTTTTGTTTTAAATAAAAACAATAATGGATGTCTTGTTTTCATAAAAATAATAATAATAACATAAGCTCATCATAGAAAAGTCAAGCAGTGAAGAAAAGTACGAAGAAAAAAGTTGTCCAGCAGCTCAGGGGGAAGAAATCTCCATTCACGTTGGCGGCGAGGGGCTGTGCTGCCATCAAAGGGGCATCGACTCCCCCACCTGCTGCTTACCTGAATGACGTGGACGTGCCCTTACAGTTACCTGAATGACATGGAACAGTGAGACGCTGGGGATGGGGTGGGCCCTCTAGGTCCTGGGAGCCCCCGACCCCTGCTCCAGCACTCCTGCCTGCACCTCTGTCGGGACCAGGGACAAGCTTTTGGGACCGCCTGTGCCGTGTTTACTCTGTCACCTGCCCAGGTGCCCCATTTGCAGCAGTGCCCGTGCTCGGTGCTGGGCCATTTGAGGGCCGTGTCCAGGGGTCAATGTGGCAGCAGTTCCCTGAGGCCATGGGCGATACGTTTGCATGAGTAGGATCAAGGCAGAGCTGGCCCTTGGCTGACAGAAAGGGCTTCTGTCCTGGCAGAGATCTCCAACAGGTGTCCGCCCTGCCCTCTTGCAGCGGTGCCCGGCCATTCCCGGGTCTGACGTCGTTGGCGACGCGGTCCCCTGCGCCGGTCAGGAGTGGCGCCGACCGCATCCTGTTTGGGTGGGGCCGGCGGGAGTGCGTGCTTTGGCCTCTGTGTCATGGGCAGAGTGTTCGCACCGGGTCCTGGGGCGTCCGGGGCCCCTGCGGCCACATGCTCCCAGTTTGGCGTCACACGCGTGTGCTGGCTGGCTGTCCTGGTGGATGAGTGGTCACCATTTCCGGTTTCGCTGTCACTTGGGGCAGCTGTTGTTTGTTCAGACCCGGGAGGAGGGGGTGGTGCATGGAGGTATGAGGGGCCCGAGGTGCTCCAAGCGCCAGCGTCAGCGTCCGAGTTTCCCTTTGGGGACGATGCCTCCCCCCCGGGGATGTCTTTCAGATGCTCTCAGCAGGGCTCTGCCGCAGCTGTGGACACCAGGGTGCCAAGATCTGGGTGACAATGCCAAAGCTGCTACCCAGCTGGTTCCCAAACCCACAGACCTTGTCTGAGTCTCTTTTGGCGGACACAGATGTCCCCTCTGTCGCCAGCTATTGGCACCTCTGGGCCCCAAGCAAAGTCTGGGCCCCGTCTCCCACGCGGGCACATGGTGCTGCGGGGACGCCAGCCAGAGTGTCCCCCACCCTCTGGCCCTGGCTGGGGATGTGCCTAGGAAAGACAACGAGAGTGTGACACCCCTCCTCGCACGTGTAGCACCCCAGGGCTGCCTGCAGAGGGGGCGAGCTCGAGAGGCCAGGCAGCAGCCCCTGCCCCACCCCCACGTGCTCTTCATCACCCAGACCACCTGTGTGTGCCACGCAGCTGAGGGACAGAGAGGGCAGGCCCTGGCCCTGCCCCGTGGGGTGTCCATGTCCGTCCAGGGCGTCCCCACAGTCACGAGAAGGGTCACAAAGTGGGCTTGGCTAAGGAAACGACATGCCAGTGTCCCTTGCTGGGTTGAGTGGGGAGAACAAAGGGGCTTCGATGACACAGTCACTTTGCCCACTGGCACTCACATGCTCGTCGGGATGGGGAAGGGGGACGTGCCCTCCTGCCCGTCCTGTGTCCACCCCGCAGCCTGCAGGGCTCCTCCAGGTGTGCGTGTGGGGAGCCGGTCTGGCCACCCTGCCCTCGCCCTGACGGAGCACTGGGCGGCCGTGTCTTCCAGCTTTCCCCCAGGCGGCGTGAGGACAGCCTGTGCCCCAGAGGCAGGATGAGAAGATGGCAGCCTTCCTGTTACCTCGGGGCACCGGCAACTTCCGCAGGTTCACCCGGGAGTCCCTGGCAGCCATCGAGAAGCGCGTGGCAGAGAAGCAAGCCCAGGGCCTGGCCACCTCGCAGGAGAGCCGAGACGGGCTGCCCGAGGAAGAGGCGCCCCGGCCCCAGCTGGACCTGCAGGCCTCCAAAAAGCTGCCGGACCTCTACGGCCACCCGCCCCGGGAGCTGCTCGGGGAGCCCCTGGAGGACCTGGACCCCTTCTACAGCACCCAAAAGGTGACTGCCGCCCCCACCCCTGTGACTGTGGACACAGCAGCAGGGTGGGCTCCCCTGGGCTTTGGGGGAGTGAGTCGTGGCTGATCCGTATTCCAATCGCCGTAATTCTGGAATTCCAGAAGAAAAGGCCAGAAATTTGCAGCTGGAGGTAGTTTGGGGTCAGGAGAGACACAGGCAGCCGCGCTGGCATCTCGCCTCCTGGGGCGTACCCACTGGGAACTGTCTGAGGTTAGGGTTCACCTCGGGAGGCCTGCACCCCATCCCCGTGGGGCATGTAAGTTGGAGTTGGGCCGTGAGTCCTGTCCTGAGTGGAGTTTGGGCTCCAGCACGAAGCACGTGGTCCCTTCCCCTAACTGGGGACGGCGTGCAGCCCGGAGAACTCGCCGGGACTGGGTGGCCCAGACCGAGGGCCACAGCGGCAGCCCCGGAGCCCTCGGAGGCCGGCCGTGGAAGCATGGTGGCCAGTGGGAAACTCGGGGGGGAGGGGTTGTTCTGCCATTGTCCCTCCGGAGTGCAGGGAGAGGAAGTGGCTTTGCCCACCGGGGAGAGTGACTCGTGCCCCCTCCCAGCATGCATTGCCACTCAGAAGGGGAGTCCCCCACCTGGGTCCCCTGCCCTGGCCTCACCTCTGAGGACTGCGTGCCCAGTCCTACACCCGGCCGAGTCGCCCCACACAGGGCTCCAGCAGAGGCCTGGTCCCCAGCCCAGCTGCCCACACTTGGGGCCTCGCTGCTGGGGTGAGTGAGCTTGACCTTGAGGGAGGCCTCTCCCCAGGAGGCCAGGCGCTGCCGACAGTGGCCGCTTCCGTCGCGTGGCCGATACCGAGGGGCGCTGGGCGAGCAGAGGCGCTCGGGGTTCACGGCGCGTGGCAGCCCGTGGCAGGTGTCGGCGTGGAGTGTCCGTGTCACGGGGCGCCTGGGTGCGTGCACGAGTGTGTCTGAGACTGCGTTCACGAGGCCCGGAGCCCGGCGGTGGCTGCGGGTGTGACTGCCCCCACGTTTACGTGCGTGCGTGAGTGGGTGGCAGGAAAGCCCACCCAGTCTGCACGCGCAGGTGGGGGAAGACCTTGAACCTGATTCACGTGACTCAGGTGGGGTTAAGGCAGGGGGCTGGGGACAGTGTTAGGACGGACGTCGGGGTTCTTCGGGATGGGCGGGTCCAGGTCACGGTCACTTGGAGCTGGGAGTTGAGAATTGCCCTGTGGTTAAGGCCACCGTTGGGGGCAGGTCACAGTGTGATTAGGTTGCGGTCCACTGGGACAGGCGGGAGTTGTGGAAGGGGGGCCCAGTGGAAGATGGGATCAAGGCTGGGCTGCGCTTGGGGGGCTGGTGGCAGTTGCACCTGGAAGCAGTCAGAGTCACTCCCTTCTGTCCCTGTGACCGGGAAGACTTGAACCGTGGCCCGGGTGCGATTCTGGTCTCCAACCTTCCGTCTCTCCTTTCTGACCCTTGGCCCGCAGCCCCCCGGGGTGACACAGGCTCCGGGGGGAGCTTGCGGTCCTGATAGATCTGGCCAGCTTGTCTCCCAGCTCAGCCTTTGGAACTGTGCCCCCTCAGCTGTGCTGGTGTGCCCCTGGGCAGGGGGGTGGGCTGCCGTCCCCAGGTCCCCAGGGCTGTGGCTGGCCCAGACACTCACTTGACGTGCGTGTGGCTCAGCCCCCAGCGCTGTGCCAACAGTGTCTTCTAGAAACTTGAAGCGGGGTCCACCTTGGGCTGCTCATGATGCCCCCGGGAGACACCAGGTCGTGGGATGGGTCTGACATCGGTCCTGGACTCCAGGAGACAGGGTCCCGGGAACACTGCTCTCTGCTGGGCTGGGGTCTGCTTGCTCCTCACCCCTTAGTCCTCCCTGCTGACCCAGCCCCCTCATCACCCCTCTCTCGCCCGTGGACCCGGAGGGGAAGCCACGCAGGGCGGAGACGGCTCGGAAGGAAGAAAGGACAGGAGCGGGCACCAGCGGGGTGACAGCAGCTCAGCTAGGGTCCCCAGAGGCCCCTTGTCGGGACCGTCATTTGGAAGTAAACTAAATCCCAGCTACCCTTGAGGCTCCACTAAACTGGACCTCATCCCACTCCAGCCGTGACCCAGTGAGGGACCACTGACCTGCCACATGTGCTGGCCATCTTCGCGCCCCCCCCACTGTCCCTCTGCCCTCAGCCCCTGTCATCCTCCCATCCCACCCCTCAGCCAGGGCCCTGGGGTGCTGAGCCTCAGCTGCCCCCCGATCCTATCCTAACGCAGCTCCCTGCCTGCAGACCTTCATCGTGCTGAACAGAGACAAGACCATCTTCCGGTTCAGTGCCACCAACGCGCTGTACGTCCTCAGCCCCTTCCACCCCGTCCGGAGGGCCGCGGTGAAGATTCTGGTTCATTCATATCCTTTGCGGTCGGTCCCCGCTGTGCGTCGCCGCCGGGCCCCCCACGGCGGGCGGACAGGGTACTTGGGGCTGAGGGTGGCGCCGAGCCTGGCCGGTCCCCACCAACGTGGCTGCTGGGAAACGTGGGCTGCCAGACCCCCCCGTCCCCCCAACCGGTGGAGTCAGCGCGTTGGGACCAGGCCCCGGGGGTTCTCGGGCCCATGCCCGTGTGGGCAGCCCTGCTCTGAGCCCCCAGAGGGTCCCAGAGGAAATGAGGCTCCGGGCGTCCCCTCCCACTGCACCCCCTCGCCCGCGCCCCTCGCCCCCCACCACACGCCCTTGCAGGGACCTCAGGCAGGTCGCTGCCCGAGGCAGAGGCCCCCGGGGCGCTGCCCGCGGGCATGTCCAGGGAGGCAGCACTTGCTTTTGGATTGGGTGCTGACAAAGTGTTTGCAGTTCCGGAGCGTCTCCAAGAACTCGGGTTCGAGTTCGGTTACATCGATCACAGCCCGAGCACGCCGCGGCCCGTGGGGGAGCGCGTCCGGGGTCTGCAGTGCGACAAGGGACGTGTGTGCTGGTCTTTGGGCCCTGGGAGCGCCCGTGCAGACCACCCGTGGGAGAGGGTGCCAGCACCTCACCCCAGCGGTTCTGCAGACTTCAGAAACGGGGCCCCACAGAGAGAGCATCTCGGGGTGGGGGGGGGCGGGGGCAGTGTCACGGGCGTCTGGGGGTTGCTGTGCTGGCCTGGGCAGCCCCCCTGTACTGGCAGCTGGCTCTGCTGTGAGTGGAATTCGTGCTGCTGTGATGAGCTGTGGGTGTGGTGGACTGGCCCCACGGAGCCCCCGAGGTCCCCACTCCACACGGCCAACGCAGAGACGTCACCCATTAACCTCTGGGCAGGCAGGAGGTTCCAGGAAGAGAGCTGCCTGGGGAGGGAGGCAGTAACGGACACTGATGCCACCAGCGCAGGGGTTCCGCCCAGCAGGCAGCAGGGCCGCTCCTCCCCCTCGACCCCGATTTCCGGTCCCCTCGTCCCCGTGCCCGACCCTCACCCCAGGGCTTCGTGGGAGCGGCTCAGTGCTGAATTGGCCGCCACCCCTCACGCCTGCCTGCCTTGTGGGGTTGCTGAGACACGTGTATGTGCGGGACAATGCCACACGGAGCCTCGGCAGTGTCGTCAGCAGGGTGACCTCTAGGATGGGGCAGGCAGCCCCTGTGGGCAGGAGCTATGTTCGGGGGACAGCCAGCCATTCACAGCTGCGTCCTACTTTGTTCTGGATTTAATTTTGAGCCATTCTGCCCCTGTTGCCAAGCTCCCTGTAGATGCCCGGGACCGCTGGGCGCCCTGCAGGTACCAAGCTGCATTAGACCCTGTCTTGGCCCCCTTGGGAATTTGACAGTCCCCTAAGAGTGATAAGATAGCTGCAGGAATAGTTGTCATTCCTGCCAGCGTGCGGGCACAGCCTGGCGAGGGACGGCCAGCCTCCCCTTGCTCTGAGCCTGCCTGCAGCCTCACTCCAAGGGCGTGGCCTCCCTGAAAGTGTGCTCGGGCTCCCCCGGGGCCTCTCCTCCAGGTATCTAGCCAACCCAGCGCTGTTGGCAGCCTCTGCAGCCCCCAGGGATGCCGTAGCAGCCCAGGTTCCCACGTGGCCCTGGGCAGGGCGTGGGGAGGCTGAGGTCAGGAAGGCCGGTGGGCCAGGGAGGCGGTCGGGGCACTGCAGTGCCCTGGCCTGGCCAGGGGCCCCATGGAGCAGTGATCCTGAGGCTGTACAGTTCAGGTCGCACCCAGCAGGACTGGCCCTGAGGCCGCTGAGCCAGCCCGTGTCCCCCAGGGCAGCTGCCCCCCGGGGAAGTGGCTGAGCATCCGTGAGGCCCTGTGCTGGGCTGCTAGGGGCTGCCTGGGGATGGAAACACACTGCTGTCCCTCAGCGGTGCCCCTTCGTGGGCTCAGGGGGCCCTGGGGAAGGGGAGGGGGCCTAGGTCGGTGGGGTTTAGGACTCTGTGCCCAGACCCTTGCCATTCAAAGGGCGGCACACCCGCCGGTAGCATCAGCAGCCCAAGACTCACGTAGGCATGGCCGAAGCTCGGGCCCCAGCCCAGAGGCTTCGTCTTAGCAAGGTGCCCGTGACGCAGGCGCGCGTGGCCCTGGGGCCGTTGTCTCCGAACGGCGCTCTGCGAGGGCCACCGCAGGCTCACTGGGAAAGTTTGTTAAAATTGCAGATTCCCAGGCCTTTGCAGACCAGAATCGGCAGTGGGAGGCCTAGGCGTCTGCGAGCTCTCCGCGCCTTCTTAAAAGTCAAGGTGGAGTCCCCATGCCGTAGACGCACCGCGGTGAAGCGTGCGGGGCACTGGATTTCAGCACCTCCATAAGCTTGTGCAGCCGTCCCTGCCACTAACGCGAGGACGCTTTCGTCACCCCAAAAAGAAGCCCCGGGCCTGTGGGCAGTCACTGGGCTTTGCTAATGCACACAGGGTGCGTGTTTTCAGTTGTGAACAGTTTTGTTTTGTGGTAGAAGACAAAAGCAGACACACAGACACGTCCCAGTGTAACCGTTGTCGAGGCATGGTGCCGTGAGTGGTGTCACTTGTCCACACGCCGTTGTGAAGCAGATCCCTACAGCGTTTCCATCTCAAAACTGAAACGTCTTTATGTCCATTTGGACATCGAAGCCCGTGGCGGGCAAAGGTCTGTGCTAGGCCCTTTGGGCAGGGCAGGAGGGACGAAGACAAACTTGGAAAAGGGCCGTAAAGCAGCCCCTGCGCTCCAGAAGGAAACCCCGTTGGCTGGCAAGCCCTCGGGCGTCCCCAGGGACACAGTAGTGGGTGCACGATAGTTGGGTTCAGCTTTGCCCTCTGCTCCACGCTGGCTAGCAGGGCATCCCTGGGGAGGTGCCCAAAAAGTAACGAGGGGCTCAGCGAATTGTCTTCTCCTGAGCATTTTTGTTCGGATCCTGCAGAACGTATTCCTGCCAGGATTCAACGAAAGGGACCAGCTGAACGCCAGACCCCACTGCAGTCCGTCCAGAGCCCCACGTCCACGCGGGAAGCATTTCGGCTTCCTGGGTGCACAGGATCTGTTCACAAAGTCCTCCACCTTTCTCCGGCAGGTTCACATGGGCAGTCACGTCGCCAGCGTGCGAGTGTGTGTACGTGTGTGTGTGTGTGGGGGGGGGGGTCATGTAATAGCACACTTCTGTGAAACTGTCCCCCAGGCAATTCCCTTCCCTTTTTAACTCCCTGGGCTCAGCACACAGGCAGCCCGAGGCTCAGGCATGCCCCACGACCCATGCAGGCAGTCCTTGCTGGCATTTTAATCATGAGGCTGGGCGTGGGTGTCTGGGGACAACGACACGGCGGGAATAGAGATGTTCAGCCGATCTCAGGCCTGAAGAGCTGGCCTTTGTCTCTGCCCACACATGGGACCAGCTCAGTCATCGGCCTGAAACGACCAGGCAGTGCCAACAGGTGTGCCCTGGCCAGAAGTGCCCTTGACTCATCTCTCCGGTATTGGCTGCATGCTGGGCCCCACAGGGGACCTGAGGATGCTGTGGACAGAGTCACATGGGTTAGAGGTTCAGCCTAGGTAGGAAGAGCTCACACACACACACACACGCACACACGAGTGACAGAAAATAGTGGAAGGGCCATCCTCTGCAGTCAAGTGGCAGCGACTAGACTCTGCCTCACCCTGGGCCATGGCTGTGTCTGGAAAAGCCAAAACCCAGACAGGCAGCTGCCGTCATTCCCTGGTGGGACCCAGGCCCTGGTGGGTGGTACTCGGAGGGCTGTCTACGCTGGCTCGTCCCTCAGTCCTGCAGTTAGAGTCCCCTCATCTCTGTCTGTTCCATCACATCCTCAAGGCGGCCTGTCCGCACGGCTGCTGTCCGCTGAGGGGCCTTCCCTCCATTCCAGTGAGCCGTGAGCGGCCCGCCCGCGGCGGGAAGGGGCCTGGCTCCTCAGAGGGCGGCCTCCCCCGTCCTCAGCGCACCCTGCTTCGCCCTGAGCAGCTGGGCCGACGGATGGCAGGAGGGACCCTAGCCGGCCGGCAGTACCTGCCTCATTGCCGCCTCGGGGAAGCTCACCCAGAGGACATCTGACCGCCGAGCAGTGGCTCCAGTGCCTCCCTGTCGGGTGACAGATGTTCTGAAAAATGACATTCCCCCTGAAGGGCCATCTGCTTCCATGTTTGGTGGGAGCCCATCACGCGTTAGGTCCTCACACTGCCCTGCGGGTGGCACAGGCCAGGTGTGGGGTAGCCTTCCCCCTTGGCTGGTGAGGGCCGCAAGCGGTGTGACCCACGCAGGCCCTTCGGTCTGGTGGCAGGGGAAGGGGCCAGATGACCTTCGCCATCACTGTGCAGAGGCCAGCACCCGGGCGGCCGGGGCTGAGCTGGGCTCTGCCATTGACCAGCTCTGGACCTAGAGTCCGTTTTCTGTGACTACAAATGACCACAAACTTAGCTGCTTGCTACAACAGGAATTCATCAACTTACAGTGGTGGAAGTCAGACATCCAGAAAGTTCTCTCTGAGCTAAATCACAGTGTCGGCAAGGCTGCGTACCTTTCGGGGGTCTCTAGGGGAGAATCGGTCTTGTAGGCTTTTCTGGTTTCTAGGGGCCGCGTGCATTCCTGGCTTCCAGCCCTCCTCCGTCTTCAAAGCCTGTGACGGCTGGTGGCGTCTCTCTCACACATCACTCTGACAATGACCCCCCCTTCCCCGCTTTGTCACTTATAAAGACCCTGTGATGACACCGGGCCCCCCAGAACATCCAGGATAATCTCCGCGTCTGCGGATCCTTAATCACATCTGCACGGTCCCTGTTGCCGTATCAGTTAGCAGGGATTGGGGTATGGTTGTCTTTGGGGGGCTGTTATTCTACCTACCGTGGTATCCTTCAGCTTCTTCGTGCCCCTGTCTCCTCGTCTGCACGATGGAGACGAAGTCCCCACCTTAGGGCAGGTTGGGGAGATCGAATTAGCTCACGGGTGCAGAGAGCAGAGCCCGGCACCCAGGACGGGCTCCGTGAATGCTCGCTCTGAGCTTCGTCCCCTGCGCATTTCCGGAAGCATCTGGGACCCTCCGTCCAGGGCCTGGCAGTGGGTCTGCATGGACAAACAGAGTCGGGGTGAGGGCATGTTAACTGCCTGCCCAGGGAGGAGAGCCTTGGCCCGGGGCCCGGGTGTGGGGAGCACGTGCACGTAATGGAGAAGGGAGGCAGACGGGGTGCCTAATCCCACCCTGGAAGGCTGGAGAGGGGGGCACGACTGCCATGGAAGCCCTCACACGGGCCGGGGGGTGCAGCTACCGAGCTGCGGGAGGGACCCCCGGGCCGGCGCCTGAGCTGAGCAGCTCCGGTGTGATTAAGGGGGATTCCAAAGCCTGACCCCTCTCATCTCCGATGAGGGATCCGAGAATTCCTAAGCTGGGGACCCGGTTTGGCAAGCTATTGCCTGATTTCTCTAGATTTTTCTGGAAGGAGCACCGGAGGCATAGAGGGCATTTCCTAGGGAAGCTGCACATCTCTGCCCACTGAGGCAGCCCCCTTCCTCCGGCCTGGCTGCACCGGCCTCCCCGTGGGGCCTGAGGCTGGGCCAGGCCGTGGAAAGGGCGGAGCTGCGGTCGGGAGGGGAGAGGCCGGCCCCTGGAGCTCCATTACTGCCGCTTCTGGGCAGCCTGTGAGCTCTCAGGGCGGAGGCTGGGGCGGTGTGGGCAGCCGCAGGGAGTGGGGGGCCCAGCCTCTCCTCTCGGGCTAGGGGGCAATTTGTGAGGGCAGCAGAATATCCCTGTCCCAGGCCAGGCCCCCCAGGGTCTGTCCCTTGCTCCTCTGTAGGTCTCGCAGAGGTGAGGGAGGCTGTGGAGATGAGTCGGAGCTCAGTGCAGCCTGCAGCAGCTGGGACTTGTAGTCAGAGTCAAGGGTCAGACAAGGCCTGGGGCAATGCAGTTCAAGGCCAAGGGCGCAGCATCTGAGGAACTTCTGGTGGGAGACAGGTGGGCATTGCCAGTCAGAGAGCAACCACACACTAAAAGAGGGATGTGAGGTGCTCCTGCTGAGGGGTGCTCCTGCTCATGGGTGCTTCTGCTGAGGGGGTGATCCTGCTGAGGGGGTGCTCCTGCTGAGGGGTGCTCCTGCTGTGGGGTTCTCCTGGTGAGGGGGTGCTTCTGCTGAGGGGGTGCTCCTGCTGTAGGGGTGCTCCTGCTGAGGGGGTGATCTTGCTGAGGGGGTGTTCCTGCTGAGACGTGTTCTTGCTGTGGGGGTGCTCCTGCTGAGGGGGTGCTCTTGCTGAGGGGGTGCTCCTACTGTGGGGTTGCTCCTGGTGAGGGGCTGTTCCTGCTCATGGGTGCTCCTGCTGTGGGGGTGCTCCTGCTGAGGTGTTTCTTGGAGGAGCAGGCACATAGTAGGTGGAGTAGAGGACAAGAGTCAAGACCGCGTGCAAAGGCAGGAAGCAGTCCCCTGCTTCTCAGGGTCAGCGTGTCCCGACAAGGCTCATAAGTTTTGTCAACAGAATACTTCAGGGACATTCTAGGCCAGAGTCCACCCAGGCTGCTCCCATACAAGTGGGGGAGGGAACTCAGGCAGGCCATGGCCCCCCAGGAACCGTTGGTAGGTGCCGTCTCCCTCCAGTGTGGCCGAGGACAGCACCCCCATGCGGCGGGGATCTAGGTTGGCTCTTCATTCTTTCCCTCCGAGATGGACCCACCGGGAGACCCACTAACGGTGCACATTCAGGCGCCTGGTCCCTGTCGGGGGCTGTGGGGCAGGGTGGGTGTCCTGCAAGTGCTGGGCAGGGGACAGGCCAGCCTCGGTGGGGAGGGGCCATCAAGGACTGGGCTCGGAACCCCTGTCTCACGAGGGGACAGCACTGGCCGGGCAGTGACGACCCCCAGGGCCTGGCTGGCCCCCCGCACGTGGACTCCTTAACTCCTGCCCCACGCTCTTCAACATGCTCATCATGTGCACAATCCTGACCAACTGCGTGTTCATGGCCCAGCACGACCCTCCGCCCTGGACCAAGTATGTCGAGTGAGTATCTTCAGGGCCTCTCCAGCTGGCCCGGCCCCCCTCCTGTTCCATTCCGACCCGAACTGGGGGGCTCCTTGGCCCAGCCCCTACCCTCTTGTGCCGCTCCTAGTCCCGCCAACTATCTTGCTTTGAGCTGTGCCCTCAGAGGAGGAAGGTGTCCAGGTTGGCAAAGTGGGGGCTTTCTCCCCTGGCCCACGGTAATAATTGATGGAGCACTTGGTTCATGCCAGGCTTTGTCACTCAACAGTAAGTATCCTCTTTGTTAGCCCGCACGCCAACCCGGTAGGGCAGGCTGAGAATGGAAGTAACTTGCCCGACACCGAGCAGCTGGGAGGTGTGGCCGCCAGGAGGAGGCCCAGGGCTGTCCCCACTCCGGTACCCCGCTCTGCTGCCTTCTTCGTCCTCCCGGGAGTAGAAGTCCCGCCTCCTGTAGCCATTGGCATCGTTCTAGAAAACTGTTTCTGATTCTTCATTCCCAAACGAAAGCACCCTGCCCACAGGTGCTAGGCAGACCGACTAGGCCCTCGGTGCATTTGGCTCCTGTTTCCAGGACACCGACAGATGTTGGGGACAACCTCTCTTACCAAAGCCATTTGCCTGGTGGCTGTCCCCATCCACACAGGACCCAGCAGTGTGGCCAGTGCCTGAGACCTGGGAAGCACTTGGCTGTGACTCCCTCCCATTCCAGCGCTGAGGGCCCCGCATCCAGGCATCTGGGCTTCCTCAGCCCACCCCAGACAGAGAGAACAGCCCCCCACCTGCCCGGCCTCCAGTGTTAGAGCAGGGCTGTCCAGCCTTGTGGCGTCCCTGGGCCCCGCTGGAAGAAGAAGAAGTGTCTTGGGCCCCACGTAAAGGACACTAACACTAACAACAGCTGATGAGCTAAAGAAAGGTCCGTGCATCATTTTCGTGATGTTTTAAGAAAGTTATGAGTTTATGTTGGGCCGCGTTCAGAGTCGTCCCGGGCCGCATGTGGCCTGCGGGCTGCAGGTAGGACAAGCTTGTGTTAGGGCATCACCGGCTTTCTCAGCTCAGGGTGGGCAGCTGTGCCCACTACCCTGTGGGCAGTTGAGCTGGACCGTGCTCTCACTAGCTGCTGAGGACCCACATACAAGGTCACTCCGAGTGACCTCAGGTCCCACGAGGCAGATCCAGTGGCCTCCATATGCCTGAGGACGTGGACACCCAGGATTCGGGTGAGGAGAAAGGTGGAGATGTCCCTACACCAAGACAGGCGGGACAGAGGGGATGGAGGTTCAGATGGGCACGCGGCGAATGCCAAATGAGCACGTGGGTTAGCCGGCCCGCACCTCCAGCTCTGCCTGGAGCATCGCGGAGAGCCCGGTGGCTGCCCAGGGCCCGTGCCCCCAGGGACACCAGCTGACCGGGCCTGCCGCTGCTGCCCTCTCCTCCCCAGGTACACCTTCACTGCCATTTACACCTTTGAGTCTCTGGTCAAGATCCTGGCGCGAGGCTTCTGCCTGAATGCCTTCACCTTCCTGCGGGACCCGTGGAACTGGCTGGACTTCAGCGTGATTGTCATGGCGTAAGTACCCCGCCCGCGGCACCCAGCCGTGCCAGGGCAGGCCACACCGGGGGGCGAGGGCACTGCCGTGGCCTGCCCAGCCCACCTTCCTGCTCTGGCCGAAGGAAGACAGGGCGGAGACCCTCAGCTCCTCCCGGCGGGGAGCAACGGGTCCCCGTAGCGCAGGCCGGCCACACGGGTCAGGGCCACGGGCTCCTCTGCGGCTCCATCCAGATGCTGGATGAGCACCCTCTGCCCTTTCCGCCAAGGGAAGTCAATAGTGCAGTTCGAAACCTCTGGACCACTGTGAACAGTGACCTGGATTCCAAGGTGATTCAGCACGCAGCCGCAGTGAGGAGAGAGGAGGAGCCCGGAGCAGGGACCCAGCACCCCCAGGGACGCATGGCCGCTCTCTCCACTCACAGGCTCCACGCCTGACACATGTTAAGGCACCTGGTCGTGACATGAGCCAGTGGGTCCTGACACCAGCCAGAGGGGTTGTCTGGATGGGGGTTCCTTATCCCTACTTTGTAGATGAGAAAGCTAAGGCCGGGGACGTACAGAGAGCCTTCCAGAAAGTTAGCATGACCCCAGGGCTGCTGCCACACAGGTGCAAGCCCCGCCTCCTCCCCTGGGAGGAGACCCTCCCCGAGGGGCTGGGTTGAAACGTGGCACGCCGGCGTCGCAGGCCACGGGCGCTGCGTTCTGGTGGAGCCTGATCGGGGCGGGCTCCCGTGCAGGAGCTGCGGTCGGGGGCTCAGCCATCAGACCCTTCCTGAAAATGCATGCAGGACGGGCACCGCGCTCGGCAAGGAGCAGGGCCGGTGAGGGTTATCCTGCCGGCTCTTGCAGAGCCTCAGTTTCCCCACTGAGACAGGGCGGTGTTGGGCTAGGTGTTACCAGAAGTCCAGTTCGGCTCCCACTTAGATTCACAGAATCCACCTGTTCGTGATACAGTCTTTATTGAACCCCAGACAGGAGCTCAGTGAGGGAGGGCCCGCCGACGGGCGCTTTCAAGCTGGACGGAGACCCGGTAGTTAGAAAAGGCATCAGAATGCTGTTTCCACTTTACAGGTGGAGAAGCTAAGACTCAGAGAGAGGCTACCACTTGCCCCAAGTCCAGTGCAGATTTAGGCCTGGGCAGAGCTGAGTAAGCCAGAGAGAGTTGTGGGAGAGGAGCGGTGGGGTGTGGGGGCAGGCTGTGTGGCCGGACGGGCCGTTGGCATGAGAGCCAGTGTGATGGGAGCCCCCGGGAGGGGCGTGATCTGATCTCCATTCTGTAAAGATCACCCAGGCTGCTGTGTGGACAGGAGCTGGAGGGGGAAGGGCGGACGACAGGCTATGTCAGCAGCCAGGAGAAGGAGGGTGGTGGCTGGGACCCAGGTCCAGGTGGGGAAGGTGAGCGACGTGGTCAGAGTCGGGAGTCACTGTGAAGGCAGCACGCACAGGCGTCCCCAAGGTCGTTTTCCGCTTTAGCATCTGGGGGAATGGCAGTGCCACCTGTTGACATGGAGCATGGAGGGAGGATCCGGCCGCGGGAGGAAGGGAGCCCCGAGTCCAGTGTGGAATGTACTAAGTTCGAAAGCATCCAGCGTGAGACACCGAGTGGGCAGCTGGATATGCCAGTCTGGAGCTCAGAGGTCCGAGATGGAGATACAAATTTAGAAGCCACCAGGATACAGATGTCATTTAAAACCAGGAGACCAGATGAGATCATCCAGGAGTGAGTAAGCCAGAGACGGGACGCCACCTGGGGATGGTCCTGGGGGACGCTCGGACACCTCTGGCTCAGGAAAGAGAAGGATCAAGGAAGAGGACCGGCAGGTACTGCCAGGAAGGGTGGAGCAAAGCCAGGAGAGAGCAGTGTCCCAATAGCCACCCGAGGGACGTGACTCAACTTGAAAGATAACACGGTGTGGCTAAGGAAGGCGAGGACCAAGACTGGACCATCGGAGTGGACAATGTGAGGATCACCAATGACCTTGACGAAAATGGTTCCGGTGACTGGAGGACATTGGCCTGATTGGAGAGGGCCCACGAGAGAGCAGGGTGGAGCAAGTATAGACATCTGATTTTGTGGGGTTTGCTATAGACAAGATTGAAAATAAGGTGGTGGCCAGAGGGGAAGATGGGCAGAGGGAGGACGTTTAAAGGGGAGGTGTCTTCGCAGGCTGATGGGAACCGTGCAGGGGAGAGAGCAAGTCTGATGGTGGAGGAGAGGGGACATTGCAGGAGAGAAGCCCTGGAAGGTGGCCTGAGGTGGGGCCCAGAGGCGCATCGGCCTTAAGAACAGGGAGCGAAGATTTCCAGGTGGAGATGGAGTCGATGATGAGAGAAGAAGAAATTTCTCTCCTGATTGCTTCTATTTTTCTCAGTGATAGGAAGCAGGATCGTTAACTGCGAACACGTCTGAGGTCTGAAGTGGGAGGGAGCCAGGGGGTTGCACTAACTTAGGAATGAGCAGGGTGGCCCCTGGGCCCAGGCTCCGGGGTGCCCTACGGGAGAGGCGGAGAGTGATCCATGCACCCCCGAGGGCCTGGAGTCATAGGAACGGGGCTCGGCAGACGAAGACACAGGGTCTGGCTGAGCCTGTCTGACCTTCCTGACCTCCCCATCCTGAATGCCCCTGACCCTGGGAAAGGAGTCACCCTGGGCCCCAGGCTCTGGCTTGGCGGTAGCCAATGACTCTGGGAGACGTCCTGTGTGACGTCAGGCCCTTAGCAAGTCCTCCTGTTTGTCTTAGGAGAGAACCCCGGTCTCCATCCCCCTGGGGGTGCCCTCTGGAATCCCAGCCCAGGTGTGCCCCCCCTCACCAAGGTCCGCCTCCCCTTCACTTTGTGCCAGAACCAGGGGTGACGAAGCAGAACAGCGCCTCAGAGGCCACCAGACTGTTGTCACATCTGTGACCGTCTCACAGAAATGGCACACTCACTTCCCCTAGAGCCGCAAGGCTCATTGGAATGTCAGCTTTGTGCCCTGGGCTCGATTGGCCCAGTGGCTTTGATTGACAGGGACCCCACTTTATGCAAACTATTAACTGCTGTCATGGTGATGCAGGGCCATGCATGTTGCTATAGCCAAAATGGTTCAGTAACATGGGGTCCCTGGGCCAATCCAAAGAGTCTTACGTGGCAGAAAAGTTCTGTTCAGTGAAACTCCTCATCCCACCTGGAGAAACTGAGGCTCAGAGACAGCCTGCACTTACCCAAATTACAGAATGAAGCCGCAGCAATGCTGGGACTAACACTGGGTCTCCTAGCTCCCAGCCGTGAGAGGCACCCCAAGTCTGATGTTCCTGGCAGGGCTGGACCTGATCCCCCACCTCCACCCAATGTCGAGGCTGGGGGCGGGGGGAGTGAGAGGAGATGCCAGGAAACCCGACAGGCTCCGCTCTGGAGCCCCCCAGCTGGAGCTCTTCTGTGCCCCCTCCCAGCTGGGCATTACCTGCTAGTTAGCACAGCCTCCCACCTTTCCTGGGGTTGTTATGGAAACCAAACCAGGCGGGGAAGCGGGGAGAGCCGAGAGGAGAGGGTGGCAATCATGCAGGATCTAAAGTGCTAGCTGTACCCTCTGCCTCGCAGCCCAGGAGGGGCCACCGCGTGGAATAGGAGGGCTGCACAGCAGGGTGGGGGTGCAGCAGGAGCAAGGCCGGGGCCTGCCCTTCCCCACGGTTCCTCAGCCTCCAAATAGGCCCCCTCTGCCCTGGGACTGGGCCGATGGGGTGGAGTTCTCACCTGCCCACCTCTGCTCTCCCTGCGTCAGGGCCCGGGATCCCACCCCAGCCACCTGCCCCTGCCCAGCAGCTGGGAGGAGCGTGTTGCCGCCCCGTCCCCACCCCCACTGCTGCAGCTGGCCTGGTCACACTCCAGGACGAGAGCTTGCTGGGGTCTAGGCCCCCCACATGGGAAGCAGCTGGGCCCCAGCCTCTAGGTCCAGTAAGAGTCAGTAGCTCCCACTCCACAGGCGTGGTCAGGGTCACGCTACGCCCTCATCCAGCCCTGTGCCCCACCTTTAAGACTTCCCCCTCCTTAGGATGGCTGTCCCACACGTGTCCTGTGTCACGAACACACAGCCGGCAGCCCCTCTCCTATTCCCAGCCTGTGGGAGCGTGCCCCTTGGGATCTGGGACCTTGGCGGCGTCTCTGTGCTCAAAACCAGTTGCCGAGGGGACAGGTGATGAGTGGACGGCGAGCACTATCTGTGCTGGGAGCCCCGAGGGGGTGGCGGAGGCGGCTCCCACACTGGGACAGGCAGAGAGCAGGTCCCACACTGGGACAGGCAGAGAGCAGGTCCCACACTGGGACGGGCAGAGAGCAGGTCCCACACTGGGACGGGCAGAGAGAAGCTGAATCCACGTCACTGGAGACAACAGGGCACAGACCAAGTTTGTAAGGGACGGCAGAGGAGAAGCAAGGACAAGGACAGTTGTGACCTGCACAGTGCTCCGCTCACTCCCTGCGGCCAGAAGAGACAACCTTGAAGCCAGCGTCCTGAGCAAGAAAAGCTGTTTTCCCCAGGCCATGCCCACTCAGCAGGGCCCAGAGCCACCAGCAAGAAAAGAACGTGGCTTCCCTGTGATAGTGGCCAGGAGTGTTCTGGGCTCAAGGCGACCGTCTCATGGCAGCACTGTGTCTGGCCACAGTCCCAGCCGGAGAGAACGTGGATCAATGGCCTGAGGGTCGGAGCGTCAACAAGAATGGAATAACCAGCGGGAGGTGGGAGAGAGCTTGGACCAAATTAATAGGTGCCTACCCAGAGCAAGGGCGGTGACTTCTCCCCACTGCAAGGTGGGGCTGCATCCGATCGCTGTGCCGGAGGAAGATTTGTGAGCCGCCGTGAGTCCAGGCGGGGCTGGAAACCGCACCACACAAGGGACCTGTGGTGTGACCGGAGGCAGGCTGTGCTCGCTTCCCGCCTCTGAAGGCATGTGGCGAGCTAGGAGCGGGCAGGCATGGTCCCAGGGCCCCGTGGAGGCGGAAGGGCCCGTGAGTGCATGCAGAGTCGACTGGCGTCAGCCCAGACTCAGGCGCAGCCGGACCGGAGGGGCCCCTGCTGACCCCAGGCCGCCGAGTGCCCGGACGCAGCCCGCCAGGTCCTACCCTGTAGAAGCCCATGGCCTGAGGTGGATTTGGGGGCTCCAAGGAGCCTGGATGGGCCTGGGGGTCCGGACGGAGCGGCAGAGTGAGCCCAGCTGCGCTGGCAGCCCCCGCCTGGCACCCACCCGGTGTCGCTGGCTCTGACCGCACTCAGGCACCAAGTCAGACACACTTGGTTAAACATCAGACGTCCCGCGTCCTCTGCCCTTTGTTAAACATCACCTTCGGTTAAATGTCACACACCTTGGGTGCGACGCCTTTGGTTAAATATCACAAGTCACCCGCCGGTGTCCCGATGGCCCTGGTCACACACTGTCCCGCCGTCTCTCAGAAGCCTGGTCATGTGGCCCATGCACTCGTGTCCTCACACGCGGCGTAGGCAGGTCCCTGCCTCCCAGAGGTGACTCCTTCCCCCTGTGCCTGTGGAGGTCATGGGGGACGACTGTCCCAGGTGTAGGTGGGAGCCCCACGGCCACCCAGTCCTGCTGAGTGTCCCTCAGACCCAAGCTGACCCCGAAGGCTACTCCCCTCCAGAGGTTGCTCCTGTGGAGACACAGGGCCTTCCTTGGAGGACACTGAGGGTCTTGGGGTGAGACTGGAGTGAACTGATGGGGAAGGGGCAGCAATCTCTCTAGGACCCCCCGTCCTACGTTTCACTCTCATGTGGCCCCTGCCTGTGAGTGACCGAGGATCTGACTGTTCAGGCCACCTCCCTTCTCATCTTCGAAAGCGTCACCTTGGGAACTCTGCCTCTCCCGTTGAGTACTCAGGTCAACTCCACCTCCTGACTTTGGGGACGCCTGAGCCACTCCTCACAGGGAGACGTATGTTTGGAAGGAGAAGGGGGCGGCCCTTGGACACCAGGCCATGCCTCGGTGGGAGTCCCAGCCAGGGCTGCAGGGGCCCATGGACCAGAGCAGCCAGCACAGGCTGACCACAGACTGCAGAGATGCAGGACGACCCTCGGACCAGAAACCCACCTGTTCCAGTTGTCACCCGGCCAGTGCCTCCTAGACAACACGCTCCCACTTCTCCCCCAAGTCCACCACACGGGTTCATGTCATGGTCCCCAGTGTCACGGAGAAGGGGGCAGAATCGTTGCCTCCTGGTGGTGGTCATTCACAAGGTCATCACCGAGAAAGCCACCCAGAGGCTTGCTGTGTGGACATCCTTAAGGCGCCCTTACTGAGGCCTCCGTGTCAAGAGGGCCAAGATCGGGGTGCCAGCCTGGGGGGCGGGGCGGGGCGGGGCGGGCCGGGCCGCGGGGCTGCGTGGTAACCCCCAATAACTGTGGTTTGATTCTGCAGGTATGTATCAGAAAATATAAAAGTAGGCAATTTGTCGGCTCTTCGAACTTTCAGAGTCCTGAGAGCTCTAAAAACTATTTCAGTTATCCCAGGTAAGATGCCCGGGTTTGGCCCTCAGATCTCAGCTACAAGTGACTCTCTCTCTGTCTCCCCCTGCCCCCCACCTACCGTGTGTCCCCTCCTGGCGTGCTGTCACTGTGTCGTGTGTGAATCTCCCTTGTTGCAGATACACAACTGAATTTGTGGACCTGGGCAATGTCTCAGCGTTACGCACCTTCCGAGTCCTCCGGGCCCTGAAAACTATTTCAGTCATTTCAGGTGAAAATCAGGTTAAACGCCAAGGCTGGAGGGTATTTCCAGCCTCCTGGGAGCCACAGCGAACCCCAGGAAGGCCCCTCGAATGTGCCTGTCACCAGAATACCTTTCCCAGAGCTCGGGCGTGGGGCCAGTCCGCAGGGCACGTGGCTGTCCCCCTCACGGCCTTAGGCTGCCCCCTCCAGCAAAGCCCACTCTCACAGAGCCGGGGGGCACAGAGCCCCTGGGCAGGTCCTGGACGGAACTCTGATTCTCCCCAAGAGAGTGATTTCTCTCCCAAACTGAACGCGGCCCTTCAAACAGCTAAAAGCTCGTGTGCAAGGACGCCACGTGAGCACACCCAGAATAAAAACGGGAAACTCCGGCCCTGTCTTCCACGGCGGAGTGCCCCAGCCCCTGCCTTGGGGCCCCTCGGGGGATGTGTGCACAGCTGGGGCCCCAGCCGCGTTTTGTGACCTGGGGCGTGCTCTGTGGACAGGTGACATCGAGCCTTGGCGTCTTAACAGTCCTCGCTGCATGGCGCGGTAGAGGTTTAGCAGACCGTGCATGGTGGCCTCGGGGAGAAATTCTCCTCGGCAGATGCTGGCACTTGTACCCGGGATCACCCGGCCTCTGTAGAAAGTCACTCAGCCCCATTTATCCAGTTCTGCAAAGGCTTCTGGTGCTTTCCGGGCCTACGGGGCCGAGCCCGGAGGCCCGTGCCGGAGGCCATGCTCCCAGACAGCAGGCACATCCCGTAAGAGGGCAGCCGGAGATGGGTGCCCCTGCCCGGGGAGGGGGTCAGAGCGCAGCGGGGAGTCCGGGGAACCGCACGGAGCATCCACGCCTGAGCTGGACGGCTCGTGGGTCCTCACGGACCCCTGGGCCCACATTTAGCCATTGCTGCCCCCAGGGAGGCAGCTGACAGCAGACCCTGGAAGTGCCCATTCGAAAAATGCTGCGGCCGGCATCACGGAAGGCCCCCTGGAGGAGGGGCCCCCTATGTGAGCCTCACCCAGCCTTGGCCTTCTCCAGACCTGGGCCTCCTTCCCCATAAAATGGGAATGACCGGCGGGCTCTTCACCACTTCAGTGGCCGAAGAACTTTCCATTTGATCCCTTGCTGGGTGTTTGCAGAAAGAATCGTTGTAATCGTTCCTGCCCGATGTGGACTCTGTCATCAGTGTGACGAACATGAAAGGAGTGGGCCTGTGCTCACGGACTGACTGTCCCCACGGACCATCTCCCCAGGCCGGGGGGCGCCCTGCTGGGCCTTGGACTGGACACTTCAGCGCGGCAGCC
>PVJL010009455.1:0-57074 GCA_004026885.1 Lyroderma lyra
AAAAAAAAAAAAGTATAACATAGGGATTATAGTCAATAAAATTGTATTAAGTATGCATGATGTCAGGTACTAGATTTATTGGGGTGATAACCTCATAAGGTATTAATATATAAATGTCTAATCACTGTGTTGTACCCCTCAAACCAGTATAACATTGTATGTCAACTATAAATAAAAAAATAAATGTAAAAGTGTTCATTTTCTCAAAATATTGCTAATACTTGTTATTAATCTGTAATAAATTTATTATTAATATATTTTCCTTTAGATAGACAAAAATAATATTTTATTTTTGTCTTTTGATCTGTTGTTTTTCTGCTCATTGTGAATTGCCTGAAAGTATCTATTTATCTATGTACAAGCATACTTGTACACATGTATATGTAGGTTTTCTCATGACAGTGTTTGAGTTTCTTCCTCATAAACAATGCTTTACATTCTCTGGCTATTGATACCTTTTTATATATTTTACAAATATTTTATCCCAGTCTGTCACTTGTGTTTCAATTTAATTTATGGTATCCTCTGTCACACCAAAGTTTTGAAGTTTTATTAGGTCAATTGGTATTTTTTCTTTATGGTTTTTGGAATTTGTGTTTTATTTAAGACTTTCCCACTTCAATATCAGAAAAACATCTTTCTCTATATCTTTAAATATTTTTACAATTTTAACACATTTATATCTTTAATGCATCTATTGTATGCCATGAAATAGAGCTAACACTTTATTTTTTTTTTTTTTGCTAAATATTGTTTTTCCAAATGTTCTCTGAAACTTTATGTTTTCCAATTGTACTAACACTACTTATTGAAGAGACCATCTTCTCTCTATTAATAGGAAAAATCTAACTTTTTCATAAAATATAGATGTATATGTAAGTTTTCATGTATACATCTATATATCCTTTCTTGGACTCTGTTTTCTACAGTCTATTTGTGTACATATACAGCATTCTTTAATTGCTGTAGCTATTAAATTGCAATTCTAAATTTTTCATCCCATTCCTCTTTTTGAGAATTTTATTGATTCATATCTCCAGAAGCAGAAGAGTTTAGGGATTAAAATCAGAAAATCTGGGTCAGATGAGCTGAGATTCTCTCCTAGAACTTTTAGAAAGGAAGTTGACCCTTAATTTTAGTTTAGTGAGACCCATTTCCACTTCTGATCTCCAGAACTTTATGTGAATAAATTTGTGTTATATTAAGTAACAAAATTTGTGACAATTGGTTGCAGCAGCAATAAGAAATTAATACAGTCTTTTTTTGATCGTGGTACTTAGATATTTTTGTTGGTAAAATGCCAATCTCTAACCAATTTAAAATTTGTTAATGTATGATGTGAGATAGTAATCTGACTTAATTTTTTCCAAAAGCCTCCAACACTATTTGTTGAATAAACTGTTCTTTCCTGACTGATAAGGGTATGTCAGGCCAACTTCATCACGTATTGAATTCTCAAAGACACATGTTTCTATTTTTGGGCAATTTATTTTGTTTCATTGATCTATTTGAACATTAATATATATAATTTTTTTGTACTATGAATTTATAGCATTTTTGAATGTCCAAAAGAACCATTTTTCTATCAGTTTTTTTTTTTAAATAGAAACTTTTTGGGCTATCTTTTGTCTGTTTTTGTTCCAAACTCACACAATTTATATATAAAATAAAGCTTTGCTGTGTGTATATGAATTGCATATACATACTATAAAAAACAAGCATTATAAAAATTTACAAAGAAACAATACATTGATTATCTTACCATCTAGAAATATTAATTAGCATTTTAGGTGAACATAATTTCAGAAATTTGTTTATGCAAATATATGCAAGAATGGATGGATAAATAGGATAAATAGATAATAACAAATTCTTATATAGCTTATGATGTGTCAGAAACTGTTTTAATTTCTTAGCACATGTTAACTCATTTAATTCTCACAACATCCCTAGGATGTCAGTACTACGTATGTTTACATTTTACAGACACGGACACCGAGATATGTAGAGGTTAAGTAGCTTGCCTAAGGTCACACAACCAGCCAATATGAAGCTAGAATTTTAAACTGGGCAGTCTGACTTGGGACTCTGGAATCTTAACTCTTAGGCCACATGAGAGACTGACAGACATAATTTTACAAAAATAGGATCTTGAAAGTAGAAGATAGAAGCTTTGAGTTGTATTTGGGTTAGGTCTCTCCAGTAATGCTGTTTGATTTCAAAGTGTAGAATATGCAGTCATATGTTTTCTATTTTCAAGGAAATTCATAGAATAGATATGAAATGGTAGATTATAACACAAGACTGAGTTTAGTTATTAATTAAGAGAAATCTACTTTCTATAATAAATATTTATATTATGAATCAAATGAAGTTACCTTAACAAATATATCTTGCAAGTTTTTTGTTCAATCACAGTATTTAAAATAAAATAAAAATTTCTGGGAAAAAATTTGTCTTTGTAACAGTTAATACAGGTTTTTCAACTTATCATTAAATATCAATAAATAAAGTTAAGAACTGTTAATATGGTAACATCCATGATGGTGGACATAACTAGAAGGTGAAGATCATGAGTTTTTGAAGAAAGTTTATAAGCCAGGTTTCAGAAATGCACACCCAATGGCATACATTTTGAATAGAAAGCCCTGATCTGCTGTTTATCGTATTCTTTCCTTACAAAACATTGTCTTTTTGTGTCTTTTGTAGACTATGACTACATTTTCTTGGGTACATTAGTTAGACTTATGATTGAATCTAATTAAGCTTTTTTTCTTCACCCCCCCCCCCTTTTTTCCTGTTCTTCAAAAGGAAGGTTGTTGTCCAAGAGTTCTCTTGATAAAGCCATTAGAGAAGTCTATGGTTCCATGTCTCAATAGACAATTACTCTATGGTATTTATTCCAAGTTTATACATTTTGGTTGTTATTAATATTACCTTTATTGACTAATGTGGCAGTCCTCTGATGTAGTTATTCCCATCATTACTATTTTAGGAGATATGAAAGCTCATAGAACGATTTGCCCAAATCTCAAAGTCATGTCAGCACCAGGACTTGAACCCATGGTTTATGGGCTTTCTGATTTCTAAAATGAACAGACATAGCTTTCTCTGTCATTCAGGGGACCAAGATTCATCCCAGAATGGGTATTATACAGGCCATTGCTTTCTCTCCAAATAACACAATTACAGGAAATGAAATAAAATGGTACTTAAATCTGTCTATTTAAGCCTCTTAGTGAAAACATGATTGAAACCATATAAGGAGTTTTTGTTTTATAGTTTTATTCTTTGTAGGTTTATGCTAGACAAACTGTTGAGAAGAACTTGATTAAGGGAAGTTTCATATAAACCAAAGTAAAGTCCTGCTTCATTCTTTTTTCTCCTTAATTCGGTTCTGGTTCTTGTCTACTTTCGCTGTCAGGCTGCTTGGAAGCCAGCACAAGAGGCAAACAGCTGGGCTATGTTCCAGTGAAAAGGTTTTTTCTGGGTCACTTTCACACATTTTTATACACTGAAAGCAGGGACTTTCTGGACGAGCAAGAAGACTGGTTACTGTCCTGTCTACCTTAGCATCTCTTCAAACAGGCTCAACATTGTTCATCTGACAAGAAATAGATGGAGTCATTAATAATATTTTCTCTTTATATTGAGTCATCTGGTCAGTTTATTTTTTTCACAGTTCATTTTCTGAGATGTTAAAAAATCCATCAATGTAAAAATTTTTTTTCTATTAAGATCAGATTTTATTACCTCTGTGTAGAATACCTCTATTTATATCTCTAAAAATAGCTGAAATCCCCAATTGAATAACAGATAATTTGCTGAAGTTTAAAACAAACACATTTATATTTCACTTTGTGAAGCTTTGATTGGGTGATAATTTGTATGCCAGTGACTATAATTTGTTTGCCTGGCCTTTCAATGCTGTTGAATTCTTTGAAAACTGTAGTAATGGTTTTGTATTGCTTCATATTAAGAAAATATGTCATTGAAGTAACATACAAATTAGTGACTTAGGTGAGGGTTTTAAGGAAAAATTCAAAATGATCAAACGTTCATATTTTAAGAGATTCCATGACATTGTGGAGAGCAGAGAGTCACCATATAACTTGTTGCTTATGCAAGATCCAAGTCTGTTTTTGGCCAACTCTAACATTCCAGTCAGCTTGTTTTAATCTTTCCCAGTCCCACCCTATATTAACTAGTATTATTTTGTGGTATACTTCATAAGTTAACTGGATTGTTGACTGCTTAAGAAAAAATAAGATATAGAAATGTTTCACTAATAAATATTTGAAATAAAAAAGATATAGAAATGATTATTATACAGCTCTGTTATTGAAGGAGAGCATAATTCACAAAAAGATAATTCTAAGCCAATGTGGTTAATACCATGGGAAGGGTATGCAGATCCCTCAGGAGGAGCCTCTAATTCAGCTTAGAATAGAGGGAGGTTTTGGTAAAGATTGTCAGAGGTAATAATAAAGCATGAACTGATTCTTAAGGGATGAATAAAAGTTAGACACCTTTTGGTATACGGGTAGCTCCCTGACTGGGAATTGAACCCAGGCCGCAGCGCTGACAGCACCAACGCCGAAGCCTTAAGCCACTATACCACCAGGGAACTCCCTAGACACAGAAAAATTTTGAAGACTAATCCTTTGAAAATGTTTTCAAGTAAGAAAAAAAAGTCCTCTGATGGTCAATGAAATATTGATTTGTATTTTATTTAAACTTATAAGAACAATATTTCTATAAAAATGCAAAGGATTGTTACTGCTCTGCAGGAAATTTGTAGTCTTTATTTGTAGGAACTATCTTTTACTTTTGAACTTTATTTTATTGGGCCCCATTACAAGGGGGAAAATACCCTCAGATAGATAGGTTAGTAACATTTTATTGAAGTGCTAGATTAAGATAATTGTGTTGTATTTTGTTGAATTTGAAATTTAGTATTCAGATTTCTTGCTGGGCAAAGTAAAAATAGATGCAACTTGTGACAGTGGAGCACAATTATAAGGCATTATTCAACTCTACTCATAAAGCAAAACTAATCGAATCAGTCACCAAAGACTAATTGAGTCACCAAGGTGCAATCCTTTTTCTCATAAGACCTTGAGGAGGTGCCATAAGAGGATAAAGAACTCCATTAATGATTTGTCCCAAAGGAAAGACAAAATGTGCCATCTAGTGGGCTTTGAGGGAGTTATACAAAATGTACTTTCTGAAATGAGCTGAAATTTTGTTCTTTTATGAGTTTATGCCATACTTGCTTGGTTTTCTGAGTTGCAAGTAATCCAGATAGTACATATAATGACAAAGTGTTTATAATTTCAGGCTGTATTTGTCAGGTTTCTGCAGGTAGCAAGAACAGAGAAACAGGTGAACTCAGGTGATGAGAGTTTATGGAACGGACCCATGTCTAAGAAAGGAGATACAGGAAATGGAATTAGTGGCCCAAGCAGCCAGATTGCTTGGGTAACTGGAACAATGGTCCCTTGTTGAGAAATTACAGCAGTTCTAGAGATCTGAGAGTTGCTTTGTTCATCTTGACACCATATCGGAGGCATGGGTCATGGTGTCCCACTCTCCACCATCTAGCACAAGCTTGTCCAACCCACAACCCACAGGCCAAATGTGGCCCAGGACAGCTTTGAATGCGGCCTAACACAAATTTGTAAACTTTCTTAAAACATTATGAGATTTTTTTTTTTAACTCATCTGCTATTGTTAGTGTATTTTATATGGGGCCCAGAACAATTCTTCTTCTTCCAAGGTGACCCAGGGAAGCCATAAGATTTGACACCCCTGATCTAGCAGAACACTAGCAGTAGATATCTACTCTCTGGTCAAGAGACCCAAGATTTATTCAGCGATGAAATGAAACAGTCCCTTAGAAAACATCTCTCTGTGTAAATGCTACACTCCTCCAGGTAACTCAAAAGCAATGGATGTCAGTCTCAGCCCAAGCTATGTGGTTCTCAAACTCTTGTGTGCATTAGGAACACATGGAGGGTTTATAAAAACACAGATGTCTTGGTCCCATCTGCAGAGTTTCTGTTTCACTGAGGATGGGATAAAGCTAGAAAATTGCCTTTTTAACAAATTCCAAGATGATGGTGAAGACCATATTTTGAGAAGCATTCATGTGAATAGTACCCGTAAATCAGGTTTTAATGCCTCTTTCTTAAATATGAATAGGCAAAAGAAGATCAGTATATATTTTGTGATAATGGTGGGGGGGTACTTCAACAATGAAAGAGAGAAAAGAACAGAAATATGAAAAGAAATAGAAAAGAATATTAAAAAATTGAAAATAATATCAAATTCATTCAACGCATGTTTGCTGAGTGTGAAATATGTGCCAGGAATTGTTCCAGATGTGCGAGGAATATAGCATTGACATGATCCTCAGAGGTTTGAGAAAAAATGACTTTTAACTAAATAATCTGTATTTGGTCAAAGTGTAATTCAAATAAAGGGGTAAATCAAATGCATTTTTAGGTATGCAAAAGTGTATCATTCCTGCATGACTTTTGTAGCTCAAAAAAGTTTGATGAGAATATACTCTAGTAAAATAAAGAAGTAAACTAAGAGCAGGAGAAATGGGATCCAGAGCAGTTTGAGAAAATCATAGGATGACTGTCATGAAATAAGTCTGAAAAACAGACTGGTTTACAGCAGCAAGACAGAAGACTCCAAGAGGAAGGTCTTTGGAAAAACAGAGATTCATCAAGGATCTGCTCTATTGAAACTTAAAAAAATGAGAATTACTTTAAAAAAAAATACATTTTATGAAGAAAGAAAAAACAATGAGTAACTCCAGGAAATCTGTAACAGAAAGAATATATCACTGTAGAGTTCTTGGCTTCACAAATTCCTAAAAGAGTAAATAGAAGTTAAAAATTTTGGCTCTTGAGTCATTTTCCTGCTGGAGCCTGCTCCTACCGCTTAGGAGTGTACTTTCTTTTCAATACACCATCTCTTTGTTTCATTTGTAAAAGAAAAAAAAAGTTAACAATTTTAACAAAACTATATATAAATATGTTGGGAGAAAGGTGAGAATAGATGGAGAATGGGAGAAGATCTAAATACACATACATTATAGTAGTGGTTAAGTAAAATGTAAAATAGCTAAATAAATAAAAAGTTGTCTAAAAATATTTTGGGATTTGCTGTGAACTACCAACATAAATAGTGAAAGGACCTAAGCGTTTCCCTTTAGAGAATAAGATGTAGAGGTGGATGGATAAGGCATAATTGCTTTTCCTTATTAGGCTTTTGATCCCATTTTATTTTTTAACTATATTCCACGTATTATTTTAATAAAACTTAAAAATTATTTTGGAAAATAAAAAGCTGTAGGTAGAACTCATCCATTTTACTTTAGGGTTGTTCTTGTATTATAAAAAAATCTGTCTTCATTCTTATTTTTTATTAATTGAAAGTAGAGGTTTTTCTGTTCAGAAATGAGATTTAACATTTGTAAATGCAGTACAATTATCTTGCCTTTAATCAGATTGCTTATAGGAAAATAAACTTAGGAAGAAAATACTGATGCCTATTAGGTTCTTGCTATTAATATATACCTTAGCAGAATCTTAATTTGACACTGTATGGGCTCATGTAAGCCTCAGTCTATTTCTTCAACAAATACTTATGAATATGTTGAGTATCTAGCATTGTAAAACTATCAAAATGTGTTATTATTATGATTAAACGCCTATGCCCCCTATGTCGGTGTGTTTTCAGTCGGGAAATCAGAGACTGAGGGGAACCGGTGTCCTCTGGCGGGGATCATTTCAGCATCTGTAAGCAGGAGAAGGGGGATCGGGGGAAGGGCTGATGTCACTCACTGTCAAGAGAAGCACAGTGGGTCTGAGGGTTTAATTATCTGATGCATTTGGATCCATTCAGGTTTTCCACTCCATTTCTTAGAGGCAGTGATTTCACCTTGCACTGCAATTCTGTCAGCCAAGGGTGAATGTGAGTCTGTACACCAAAAATCAGCACCCATTAAACTCAAGGAAATCTTTGGAGCAAACCTTGTAAGAAGAAAATTTTCAAAATGTTTTGGCTGAATTGGCTTGTCCCTGTGGAATTGCTCTTTGAAAAATAATAATTGGCAGTTTTCTATCCCCTGTAACTGCAATGGCCACCTGTTCCTTTTTTTGTCTGCTTAGACATGACTCAAATTAAGCACTTTTTCCTCTGAGAGATTATTCTTTAATTTATTAT
Source organism: Lyroderma lyra (assembly GCA_004026885.1). Classification (NCBI taxonomy): domain Eukaryota; kingdom Metazoa; phylum Chordata; class Mammalia; order Chiroptera; family Megadermatidae; genus Lyroderma; species Lyroderma lyra. Next base: position 8,242 of record PVJL010009455.1, read on the forward strand.
TCTTCATTATTGTCCCCATTCCATGTAGAGTCTGCTTCTATTTTTGCAACTAATAACAACTGGGGATAGCAAATTCAAATAAGTGAAATGAAGATATCAATTTTTTATTCAGAATATAGAAGATGGCATAACCTTGTGGGTAGGCATGTAGATGGTAGACCTAGGTGGGCCTGGTTTTATTGCCTGTAGAGGCAATAATAGTAGCCATTATTATGTACATAAGTTTATAATCAAATAATTTAAAGTATTGTATATTTAAAAAGCCATTCAATATAATTATGGAACATTTAGAGGAAAATATTTTAAAGACATTGTGTACATAATAATTCTGCTGCAAATAGTGATATTTTGTTTTCCAAAATTCTTATAATATGTAATAAAACAATTTACAAGAAACTTCAAGGCTTTTAACATCTGGATCAGAGCTTTTTATTGTTAATATCAAACCAGTTATAAAGTACATAGTAAAATACTTTTTTGGTATCAAAGTTAATGTCTGTTTTTCACCAAGAGATACTGCATTGAGAATTTTTATTTACTTTTCTAGTCAACTCATTTAAATGATGATTTGACTCTGCCCGCACCATTTCATTGGTCATTTGAACTGACTGTATTCTTTTTTATGTTTGTTATTAGCTGCTTTTCTTTTTTTAATTTTATGTAGGCATAGCATTATTTTACAGAATATGGTTCTAGCCATCCATTCAGTGCGTACCTTGTCCGGTTTTAAAGATACTAAGATAAATAACATAAAGTTCCCATTACCAAGATGTTCATAATACTTCCATATAAGAAACAGTTTATATGGAGCCTGAACAATGGCTTAAGGCCTGTAGGGGAAGAGTTTAGAACTTTGCCATTTATTAGTGCTAAAGCTTGTTAAGCTTGTCTTTTTGCCTTTGTAAAATAAGAATAATAATTGTGCCTCATAGGATACTTTCAAGTGTATTTCCTGAACTGGATTATAAGGATAACATGAAATACTTAAAAAAATGACATATTTGGCACCCTTCCTCTAAACTCTCTGATTCAGTAGATTGGAGATGAGGCCTGAGACTGTATTTTTAGTAAGTATTATAGGTGATTTTTATAATCAATATTTTGGAAACATTGTTCTAAGGGAGTGGTTCTCACAGTGATTTCTTACTGTATTCTAACCACCTCAGTCAGAAACACTGCACTTAGCAATCTGCATTTCAAAAGGTCCTCAGGGTGGTTTTGATACCCACTGAAGTCTGAGAATCACTCAAATGAACTCTAATGATCAATAATGACATAGAGAAGGATCAGCACCATAAGGACTGAGAGCTTGCTAAGCACCCCCACCCCTGGGAACCTGGACGCTTCATGAACCCCAGAGGAAAGGAGCATCTTCTGGGAACCACGAGACCCACTGAGACCCTACGTGAAGCTTTGGCCAGAGCAGCAGTGTCTCTCTTCAGAAACTTCCTCCTTCCCTCCCGCTAAAACGCTTGCTACAGCAGGTCTCCGCACGGACCCTCTTCTCGGCCTCAGTCCACCTGCACCCACAGGCTCTGAATAAAATCTTGTTAAACCCTTGTTAAACCTCCCTCTCGGTGTCCCTAACAAGCACAATACCTTCTAAAACTGTAAGTGAATTGTTTTTCTAGTTTCCAGCCCTCTGCACCATTTTTGTCAGTGTTGCTTTTCATGCAAAATGGGAAAAGCTGACTAAAATTGCCTTACAGTTTAGGTTCTAGTTTTAGATAAGAGAATTCCTTGTAGACAAGGCTTGTGGAGGATAACACAGCAAATTTACTCTGCGTTGGTTAATTGAACAGACATTTAGTTGGCTCCAAAGTGTGCATGAAAACATTTGAGATAGTTCCTGCTATCCAAAATATACAATCAAGTTGATAAGTCAAGAAAAATACACATGATCTTCGATGTTAAGCAACTCATTTAAATTTTCTAATTTCTCTTACCCCACAACATATTCTCATAATCTTCGAATTCTGTTGATTCTACCTCTGTAACATTCTCCTCCATTTTTCTCCACCTGCACATCACTTGTTATCGTCAGAACTTTTTCTCTCAGAGCCATTTTGGGCTGTGCTACTTTAAGGATTTTTCTTCCCTGCCGGAGGCTCACTGGGACATCCAAGAGAGGACTCCACCCAGGGCAGTGGTGACAACATTCTTGTCTCCACACCAGAAAGAATTGAAGAATGAGACAGATGCAGCAAAGCACAGGAAATTGATTTTAAACAAAAGTAGACACTTGAAAGTGCGGGCGAACTCAGAGAGGAGTCAAACTGACCAGGGTATTTATACCTCCTGGAGGCAGGCTTTCGTAAGGTCCCATTGTAGCAACTTCTATATAAATGAGATTAGAAAGATATATATTTAGCTAAAGATCAGGTCCTGGTCACACAGATCAGCCTAGCTGGAAGAAACTGGTTTTTGCCTTTCTCCAGCTGCAGGCAGCGGATACATTTACTTTGTTACCGGTGAATCACTTCCCACTGCACCCTGGAGGGGATGTCAGTTTCCCAGTCTGCATGTCCTACCCCAGTTTGATGTTTATAATAAAAAGATATTATCCAGATGTCTTTGCACTGCACTCAGAGGGATCTTTCATAAAGGCTAAACATATTACTTCCCTTTTTAAAACCCCCAAGGGCTTCTCATTATGATAAAGTATAAACTTTGTTACTTCTTAAAGTCTGTATAATTTCAATCTTTTCTTCAGTCTTTCAGGCTGAAGGCCTGGCCTGGGGCTTGTGGGTAAATTAAATACGTAGTACCCAAAGGTCATGACAATGAAATTATAAGGCATTGACATCAAGGCAGGTCTAATTGGGAAGATGGGATATGATAAAGAGAATTTAGGAACCCAGGATAACTTAAATAGACATTTTAGGATTCTGAGTTTAGGTGATCAGTACATTTTTAACACAGTCCTTAGCTGTGACTGGGAAAGGGAGCAGGAAACTGGAATAATCTCATCCCTTTCAGAGGAGAAGAATGGCAAGAGATGATGACAGATGCAAACCAAGGAGGTTGGGATTAGAGAAAGATGCTAGGCTCTGGATACTTGGGTTTACATGCACGGAAACCAAAGCCTTAACCTAAAGGAAAATCGGATTTGTGGATAAGCAATTTGGATGGATCTCATCCATTTATGCAAAATAGGGAGTGCAGAATTATTTCAAACCACAAGGGTTATTGGATTGCAGTATATCTTTCTCCTGCTTTGGTCAGGATTAGGGCAAGTCATCAGACCCTGCAGGAGCAAGATCTCCTAGGAGAACATGGGAAAGCTAGGGAGTGACTTATAAGACAGGACATAATTGCATTCTCAAATAAGGAATACAGATAACATGTCTTAAGGAATCAGCAAGGGTGGATCGCTGAGACCACTTTATAGAGATGATGGTTTTATGGGAAAACTGGACAAGAATATAGAAGTCTTCAAAAATGCATTGAATTCTAATAATAGTATAGAATAGTAATAAAATATAATGTAATATGTAACATAGTTAAAACATATTAAATGCTTATTATGTGCAAGGTACTAATGAAACATATTTTCTTTATTTATTTTTTATTTATTTATTTTTTTTATTGGGGTGACATCTGTTAGCAAGGATTACATAGGTTTCAGGCATACAATTCTACAGTGCATTGTCAGCTTGATGTATAATAAGTTCACCACCTAATGTGACTTCTCTTTCCATCACCTTATATTTAGCTTCCCCCCTCCTCTCCCACCCCCTCCCCTTTCTCCCCTCCCTGACCCACTCGTCCCCAAATAAACACTAAACTATTGATTGTGTCCATGGCTTATTTGTTTGTTCATTTCTTTTTCTTTGTTTTCAGTTTTATATTCCGCATATGAGTGAAATCATGCAGTTCTTTGTTTTTTCTGTCTGGCTTATTTCACTTAGCATGATGATCTCCAGGTCCATCCATGTTGTTGCAAATGGCAATACTTCATCTTTTCTTACAGCTGAGTAATATTCCATTGTGTATATGTACCACAGCTTCTCTATCCAGTCATCTGTCGCAGGGCACTTTGGTTGTTTCCATGTTTTGGTCACTGCGAACAGCGCTGCAATGAATATTGGGGTACATAAGTCTTTGTGAACAAAGGTTTTCAAGTTCTTTGGGTAGATCCCCAGAAGGAGGATTGCTGGGTCAAATGGTAGCTCCAGTCCCAATTTTCTGAGGAACCTCCACACTGCCTTCCACAGTGGTTGTACCAGTTTGCACTCCCACCAGCAGTGTACCAGAGTTCCTTTTTCTCCACGTCCTCTCCAGCACTTGTTATTCCTTGTCTTGTTGATAATAGCCATTCTCACAGGGGTGAGATGGTATCTCATTGTGGTTTTGATTTGCATTTCCCTGATAGCTAATGAGGATGAGCATTGTTTCATATGTCTGCTGGCCATTTGTGTTTCTTCGTGGGAAAAGTGTCTGTTTAGTTCTTCTGCCCACTTTTCAATTGGGTTGTTTGTTTTTTTGTTGTTAAGTGAAACATATTTTCTTAATCTTCACAATGGCATCTATTTTACTAGTGAGGAAACTGAGGACCAAAGAAGTGAAGTGACCTGTTGAAGATCACAGACCTCTTCAGCAGAGAGCTAGGATTCAGGTTAACAATAGAGAGATCACAGAACTGGCTTTGGTTTATGTGGCAAATCGCTCTTTTTCATGAATCAGACACAATACCATAGATGGAGAGAGAAGACACTGAAGGGAAACAGAAAGAACAGTTTCAACCCCTTTCTGTTTATAAAGCGTGACTTTGAGTGGCAAGCTAGGGGCTGAAGAGGCAGCCTGGCTGGATGCCCATTTCCTTCATCGTTGAGAGGAACTGAGAGGATGTCCAGAGAGGTAGTTGATTCATTAGGAAATGACATGTGGAAAATGGCTTTATTGAGTTCTTTGAAGACTAGGCATGAAGGAAAATCTGTCATCCAAAATTAAATGCCACTTTCTCCTTTTACACTTTAATTTAAGTGTTTTTGTGCCACCAATGTCAGTATAACTAGCCTCCATATTCATTAACCTGACTAAAATCCTCAGTATGTTATGCAAGTTAATCATAAGAACCATTTTAGTTTAGGGAACAGTGAAAATTTATTTCTAACTCAACCACAGACATTTCTGTTTATTCCAAAATTCAGCAACCTTTTTAGTACTTTATAATCAAATTGAATTCTTAAAAATTATATTCATCTGTATGGTAAAGATGGAAATAGTCTAAGGTAAAACAGAATATTTAAGCAAAATCTAAAAATAGTAATAAATATTGAAAAGTTCATTGTTGACTTGTCTCTTCTGACCCCCACATCTTCTCCTTCTGGGAAGATTGTACTGGAAATGATTTTTCACATTTGTAATTAGATGCTTGGAAATATGCAGCTTACCTGAGTGCATTAAATAAAGTTCTTCGAGACTCAGCATGATTGCTAAGTCAACCCATAACTTTTGTGTTCCCAGGGGTTCAGAACATAAAAGTAAATTTTCTGTGCAGCTCATTTTCCACAAGAAGAAATCTAGTAGGGACTCTGTGTTAAAAATAAAACTTAAGATGATTCATAATACTGAGAATCACAGAGCAATGGATGCTTGCTGAGAAGAGGTTTATGACTTTCTTGATTAATCTTCTTGAAAAATGGAAATAGGTTCATAATTTATTTTTGAAAAAATTCATTGTATGATCATTGGAAAAATTCAGATCACATTAATAACTAAGGATAAAAATAATCCAGTTGCAGATGCCACCACCGTTGAGACTTGGGTGAGTGTATGACTGGTATACCCAGTTGACCTTTGCTCTTCTTTGTTTTTGCCTGGACTGTAGGTCTGAGGTCATGAGGCACATCTGGCACCTCCAGAGTAACGATGATGGAGTGGAGCAAGAGACACTGGGGTCTTGGATGACATCATTGAGCCATTTTCAGTTCTGAACTGCCTATCCACAGAGTTCTTATTGACCAGCCATGTAAACCCCCAATTTATTTAAGCACTTTGACAGTTGGAGTTTCTGCTACATGCAAGTGAAACCATTCCTAAATGATACCAAATTTTATGTTAATATGTTTCAAAAGATTAGTTAATTTTCCCAATTTGAGCAATTCATATTCTTCTTTCCTAATTTTAAATAACATTTTCATCATGTACTAATTTCTGTATGTAGCCATACCTGTTTCAGGTGCATCATTCTTTTCTCTTCATTTATCTGTTGAGTCCTATGACACTACCACACTGTCTTAATTTGTTGACATGACACTTCTTCCTTCCTCCTTCTCCTACCACTTGTTTTGGTTACTATGTTTTTGGATTTTTGTTTCATTGCCATATCACCATTTTTACTTTGTGCAGCCTTTCTTTCAAGAGTTAGAACTATGCAATTTGTTTTAGAACCACAATTACTACCGTTTTTGGGTTACATTCTGTATTAGACACTTCCTATTTGTCCCTCCTTATGACTTACCCATTTACATGTTATTTTTTGGATGATTCTTTTGAAGAGATAGTGCAGCAATGTTATTTTTTGAAGTAGATTTTTTAGGAAGGGTATGTGGGTGATATGGGGTTAGAAATTGTTCTAGACTCTTTCTCTTGTTGTGCTTTTTGCTGTGACCTTGGTTAGGGAACTATCCTGTACTGGGCCAGACTTTTAGGACACTATTCTTTGCACACTTTCCTGGGGCTACCCCATTCCTGTGAGTAAGACCTTAGAACACTGTGCATTTTACTCTAAAATATGGCACTTAATTTTGATGTTTCTAATAATAGCCTTGTTCTCCCAGGAACCAAGATTTAAAATTTGGACTTCTGATTTCCTTTTCCCTTATGTCTAATACTTTAGAAGCCCCCAAATTTATCACAGTAAGGTTTTCAAGATAAATTTTCACTTCTTTTTCCACTTTCATGGTCCTATTCCTGATCTTTACTAATCTACTTTATTATATTCTTAATTTCCTCATCTACATATTTCTTGATTCTATTTATACTCATTCAATTGATTTTCCTAAGAGGAAGTATGTCTCTCTCTTTGCTCAGAAGGCTTGTGCTGGATATATCTCATTTGCATTTCTATATCCACTCCTTTCCTTTCTCTGCCCTCTGCTGTGCTCTGGGAGGCAAACCTGTGTGGGCTACATAAATGAGGGGCCATTAGCAGGAGATTGGAGGGAACCGTAGAGAGGTTGGATGTGTATTCCCTTGTCTTTCCATAGATTGCCTGTCTTCCACAGAAGGCCTTGCACCATGACAGGGGACACTTTCTTATAACTTCTCTCTGCAGGGTTCAGTAATGTGTCCTTCCACTTCCCCTGTTAAGACTAGTGATGGTAACCCTTTCTGCTATTGCAGGCAAGATGCTCAGCATACTTTGTTGGTGTCCCTCACTCTGCCCATACCTTTTGGAATATTCTATTTATCAAATGCCTCCCAGTGATTCCATTTGAATGTGCTATTTGTTTCAGGCCCTGACTGGCTCAAAGCCCCAAGTTGAACAATTTTCAGGCTGTTCTGCTATTTCATCCCAACCTCAACCCTTTGCTGTAGCAAAAAATTGGTTTAGTCATAGTTTTTCGGATAGACCTATGGGATTTCTTGCTTGAGATGCCCAGTTCCTCTAATGTCATCTGTCAGACTTATTACCTTATTTTCACAGCTTATCTCAAATGTCACTTTTTCCAGACATCCTTCCCTGAGCTCCCTCATTAACACATGCATTCCCTTATCTTCTGATGCTTATATTTCCCCTTGCTTTATAACTATTAATGTACTCATTCCTCCTATTTTGTAAGCTCTTTGGGGGCAGGGGCTGGCTGTTATATCCCTGTAGTATTTTCTGCATAGTCAATATTCAACAAATATGTAGTGGATTTAGGTAAATTGCACTGGCTAAATTTAAAGAACAATTTAACAAAGAAATTCAAAACATAAGGAAGATCAAGATGGAAATTCGAGAGATAAGTAATACAATAAAAGAAGTGAGAAATGAAATACTGCCATAGGAAACAGAGCCAACCAGATAGAGGAAAGAATTAGTGATATCAAAGATCAGAACATGGAAACATATCAAAAAGAGGAAGAGTGGGAGTATAGAATCAAAAGGATTGAAAGAATTCTCCAAGAACTATCTGACTCCATGAGACAAAACAACATCAGGATAATAGGATTAGAAGAAGGAACAGAGCACTCTACAGAGAACATACTCAAACAAATAGTAGATGAGAACTTTCTAAACCTATGGAAAGACATGGAACCCCAAATTCAAGAAGAAAACAGGTAGATACCTGGACCCTAGCAGATCTTCTCCAAGATACCTGGTACTAAAGATGTCAAAAGTTAAAAACAAACAGACAATTCTCAAGACAGCCAGGGAAAAATGAATTATAATCTTTAGAGGAAAACCCATCAGGCTGGCATCAGTCTTCTCAGCAGAGACTCCACAAGCCATGAGTGAGTGGATTCAAATATTCAAAACTTTAAAAGAGAGAAACTTCCAGCTGAGAATAAATTATCCAGCAAAATTATCTTTTAGATATGAAGGTGGAATAAAGACCTTCTCAGACACACAGAAGCTGAGGGAATTCACCAGCACAAGGCTGACACATCAAGAAATACTGAAGGAGGCTCTTGGACCTGAAACAAAACATCCTGACAAATGGAATAAAGTTGGGGCAACAAGAAAGAAACAAAAATAAAACAATAATAAAAAAGTAATGGCCACAGGAAATCCTCACATATTGATCATCATTCTAAATGTTAATGGGCTGAACTCACCAATAAAAAGACATAGAGTAGCAGACTGGATGAAAAAACAAAACCGATCCATATGCTGTCTCCAAAAGACACCACTCAGCCACAAGGGCAAACACATACTCAGAGTGAAAGGATGGAAAACAATATCCCAAACAAATGTAACCACAGAAAAACAGGAGTTGCCATTCTGATACCTGATGAAATAAACTTCAGGTTAAAAAAGATAGCAAGAGACAAAGATGGATATTACGTAATGATAAAAGGCACAATACAAAAACAAGAAGATTGGACACTAATTAGTATATATGTTCCCAACCAGGAAGCACCAAAATATAGTAAGCAACTACTAACAGATCTGAAAGGAGAAATTGACAAAAGCACCATCATTGTGGGAGACTTAAACACCTCCTTAACAGCCATGGACAGATCATCCAAACAGAAAATAAATAAAGAAATATCAGCTCTAAATGACACATTACAACAATTGAACATAATTGACATTTACAGGATACTTTCTCCAGCAAAAAGAGAATATATTTTCTTTTCTAGTGCACATGGAACATTCTCAAGGATAGACCACATGCTGGGACACAAAAGTAGCCTCAGCAAATTCAAGAAGATCAAAATCATACCAAATGTATTCTCAGACCAAAAAGTTTTGAAATTGGAGATTAAACTGTAAAAGCAGAAAAAAACCACATATACATGGAGATTAAGCAATATCTTATTTAAAAAATGACTGGGTAAAAGAACAAATAAAAGATGAGATTAAAAAATATATAGAAATGAATGACAATGAAAATCCAACATATCAGAATTATTGGGACTCAGCGAAAGCAGCAATAAGGGGAAATTTATATCATTACAGGCCTATCTTAAGAAACAAGAAAAATCACAAATAAACAAGTCAGCATCCTATCTTAAAGAACTAGAAAAAGAAGAGCAGACAAAATCCAAAGTCAGCAGAAGGAAAGAAATAATAAAAAATAAAGCAGAGCTAAACCAATTAGAGAACAGAAGGACAACAGAAAAAATTAATATTACAAAGAGCTGGTTCTTTGAGAAAGTCAACAAAATTGACAAACCCCTGACTAGAATAATCAAAGGATGAAAGGAAAGGACACAAATATTCAAAATTAGAAATGAAAGGGGAGAAATTACCACTGATACCACAGAAATACAAAGGATTATAAGAAAATATTATGAAGGGCTTTAAGCCACTAAACTTAACAACCTAGAAGAAATGGACAAGTTTCTAGAAACTTATAGCCTACCTAGACTGAACCAAGAAGAACTGGATAACTAAATAGACCAATCAATAGCAAAGAGATTGAAATGACTCTCCATAATCTCCCTAAAGGCAAAAGACCTGGACCAGATGGTCTCACCAATGAGTTCTACCAAACATTCAAAGAAGAATTAATGCCTATCTTCCTCAGACTATTCCAAAAAGTTGAAGAAGAAGCATTACTTTGTAACTCATTCTATGAGGCCAACATTACCCTAATACCAAAGCCTGGTAAAGACAATACAAAAAAAGAAAACTATAGACCAATATCTCTGATGATCACAGATGCAAAAATCCTAAACAAAATATTAGCAAATAGAATACAACAATGTATCAAAAAGATTATACATCATGATCAAGTGGGATTCATCCCGGGAGCACAAGGATGGTTCAACATAGAGAAATCAATCAATGTGCTACACCACATAAACAAAATAAAAAATAAAGACCATATGGTCATACCAATTGATGCAAAAAAAGCTTACAACAAGATACAACATCCACTTATAATCAAAACAATAAATAAAATAGGTATAGAAGGAAAGTATCTCAACATAATAAAGGCCATATATGACAAACCCTCGGCTAACATCATACTGAATGAGGAAAAGCTGAAGCCTATTCCCCTAAAATCAGGAACAAGACAGGGATGGCCCCTGTCACCACTGCTATTTAATATAGTATTGGAAGTTCTAGCCACAGCAATTAGGGAAGAGAAAGGAATCAAAGGTACCCAAATTGGGAAAGAAGAGGTCAAATTGTCACTATTTGAAGATGACATGATCCTTTATATAGAAAATTCCAAAGATTACACTAGGAAACTATTAGAAACAAGAAATGAATAAAGTCACAGGACATAAAATCAATGCACAAAAATCAACAGCATTCCTATATAAAAACAACAAATCCTCAGAAAAACAAATGAGGGAGTCAATTCCTTTTGCTATTACAACAAAAAGAATGACTACTTGGGAATTAACAAAGAATGTGACAGACTTATACACAGAAAAGTATAAGACACTTTTAAAAGAAATTGAAGCAGACGCTAAGAAAAGGAAAAATATCCCCTGTTCATGGATAGGAAGACTTAACATTGTTAAAATGGCCATTCTGTCTAAAGCAATCTATAGATTTAATGAAATACCTATCAAAATCTTACCATGATACTTTCATGAAATAGATAAATGAATTATCAGATGTATATGGAACCGTAAAAGACCTCAAATTGCCAAAGCAATACTACATAAAAAGAATAAGGCTGGTGATTTTACACTCCCTGACTTCAATTCATATTACAAAGCATCAATAGTCACAACAGCTTGGTATTGGCAGAAAAAGAAAAACATAGACCAATGGAACAGAACTGAAAACCCAGAAATAAAGCAACAAATTTATAGAAAATTAATTTTTTGTAAAGGAGCAAAAAGTATACAATGGGGAAAAGACAGCCTCTTCAGTAGCTGGTGCTGGGAAAGCCGGAAAAACATATGCAAAAGAATGGACCTGAGCGGTGAACTCTCACCATACCCAAAAATTAACTCAAAATGGATTAAAGACCTTCATATAAGCCCTGAAACAATAAACTGGATAGAAGAAAACATAGGTACTAAACTTATCTAGGGCTCAAGGAAGACTTCATGAATCTGACCTTAAAGACAAGGGAAGTAAAAGCAAAAATGGGAGAAGATATTTGCAAACAATGCATCCAATAAGGCTCTAATATCTAAAATATATAAAGAACTAATATGACTTAACAACAAAAAACAAACAGCCCAATTAAAAAGTGGGTAGAAGAACTAAACAGACACTTCTCCCACGAAGAAATACAAATGGCCAGCAGACATATGAAAAAATGCTCATCCTCATTAGCTATCAGGGAAATGCAAATCAAAACCACAATGAGATACCACCTCACACCTGTTAGAATGGCTGTTATCAACAAGACAAGGAATAACAAGTGCTGGAGAGGATGTGGAGAAAAAGGAACTCTCACACACTGCTGGTGGGAGTACAACTTCGTACAACCACTGTGGAAGATGGTGTGGAGTTTTCTCAGAAGATTAGGAATGGAGCTACCAAATGACCCAACAATCCCCCTTCTGGGGATCTAACCAAAATACTTGAAAACCTTTGTCCGCAAAGACTTATGTACCCCAATGTTCATTGCAGCGCTGTTCACAGTGGCCAAAACATGGAATCCTCCATCGTGTCCTGTGACAGATGACTGGATAAAGAAGTTGTGGTACATATACACAATGGAATATTACTCAGGTACAAGAAAAGATGAAATACTGCCATTTACAATAAAATGGATGGACCTGGAGATCATCATCCTAAGCGAAATAAGTAAGAAAAAACAAAAACTGTATAACTTCACTCATATGCAGAATATAAAACTGAAAGCAACAAAGAAAAAAATGAATGAACAAACAAAAAAACCAATGGACACAATAAATAGTTTGATGTTTATTTGGGGAGAAGTGGGGACAGGAGGGGAGAAGATGGAGAGTGTGGGAGAGGAGGGGGAGGGATTAAATATATGGTGATGGAAAGAGAACTCACACTAGGTAGTGAACTTAATATATAATAAGTTGACAATGCACTGTAGAATTGTACACCTGGGACCTATGTAATCCTTGCTAACAAATATCACCCCAATAAGTTTAACAAGAAAAAAATAAAGCCTCTATACTAAATTTATGATATGGCAGTCTTCATGTAGTAGTATTGAGATGCTGTTATAGATTAAGAATCAAATGCTAATTGTATGCCTGAAACCTATATAATCCTTGCTAACAGATGTCACCCCAATAAGTCTAACAATAAAAATGAATTAAAAAAAAGAATCAAATGCTCTTAATATGAAATTAAAGTTCTTTGGTTTTTTGTAGCACTTTTAAGTCAGATATGTCATTGCCACTGTTGGTAGTGGGAAAGTTTTGGAGGACTATCCACAACATGGTATAAGTTCACAATAAACCCAAACACCATGTGAGAAAGTTGATAAGATTGGAGGAGAGGACAAAACGCAAAGCACAGTAGGTATGGGCCATTGTACAAGAATTGTGTCTTCACTGGACCCCATCACTGACAAAAATCCAGTAATTTCCTAACAAGGGTGTTATCTGGCTATCAGATTTGTACCCTCAACTCCAACTTTGTCATGGATTTCCCAGTTTCTCATACCTCATTCCTCAGTGCAAGTTTTCTTTTTTGATATGTTTAGCCTCTTATGGAAGCTAAAATAGTGAGATATGATACTAGAATCTCTATTGTTTCTAAAGAAACAGATAGAATGAATTTAATTCCAAGAGCAAAATTCTGTCTTTAATAATCCCTGGAGGTCCCAGATTAAAAAGGAAAGCTCTTACACTTTCTAATTCATTTAAACTACCTCATATATTTATCTCATTGGTTTATTTCAAAATCCTGCAAAATGTTTAGAAACAAAAGTAAAATAAAGTTACAAGGAGACGGGAAAGATTTTGAGAGCCTCTCCAAGAAGCAATGGAGAAATATTTAATCACTGAATCAATTTTAAAGTATTTAAAATTTTTCATAATAGTTTGATAGTGTTTTGTCACTCCCAGTGACTTCTCTTTGCACTAACTCTTGTGAGATAATGTGAGAAGACTATAAAATGCATTTTAAAGGCTGTTATAGAGGATAGAAAGGTTGTCCATTTAGTGATATACAAAATACTGAAGTCAACATGACAAAATAATGTGGATTTAATTAAAATATCAATTTTTTTCAGGCAGTGTGGTGTGAGCTTCAAGGGACATAGCTAATGACATGTTTATCTTGTTCTCAGAAACCTCATAGTCTAGTATATGTGCTGCCAAAGCGAGCACAAACCTCATAGTCTAGTGGTGACGGTGTAAGTGGGGGCTGGTGGTGGCAGTGGTGGAAGTGAGTAGACATCTGTTTGTCAGGAAACAAGGAAAGGTGAATGCTCAGTAACTAAAATAAATTCAGTATGTGATAAGCAATGCTCATTATTTGTGTTATTCATTTGTTTATATTAACTGAGTACTTATATGTACTATGAGATAGAGGGGTTATTACTTTATCATCCTTCTCCTTAAGGGTTCTAGAAGAGAGGAAATAAATAAGAATACATCTTGGCCTTAGAGTATGGTGAGGTACAGGTGAGGTACTGTAGGGACACAGGTTTGAACATGTGTGAAGGGAAGGATTAGGAGTAACAGGAAATGAGGCTGGAATCATTGGCTGGGGTCAGAACAAGAACAACCTGTTGGATAGACAAAGCACCTACCATGGATACAAAAGAGAGAATTTGAGAGACTACTAAACTAGCTTAATGTGGTAGGGAGATGTTTAAAATCTCTCCCTGACATAAGGGGCAGTGTTATTTAGCTCCAGAGTGATGACAGATATTTGATGATATTCCTTCAGATTTCTTAGAAGCTGCTAAAAGTGGAACTTAATAAAGAAATTCTCATACATTGGTGATGCAGAATCTCCAAGTTTTGGTATTTTTGAGGAATGACTTACATCCATCTTTTACATTTCTTGAAGCTACATTGAAACTTTATCTAGGCAGTAAAGAGAAGATTGATGCACTGAAATAACTTCTGGTGAAATGTGCTCATTTGGAAGCCAAGACTAATGAAAAGTTTATACTTGGAAATAAAAAATGCAGCCCTGAACTCATCTTTCTTTGGCAAGGAAAGGACTTTTCTGTGGTAATGTTGAACTCCCAGAATCAGTCGTAGAATGGCACAGTGAAAGTGAAGTCAAACAGATCGACTGGAGTTTTCCTGTGGTCTGAATGTTTGTGCCATCCCAAAATTTGTATGTTGAAATCCCAACACCAAAGTTGATGGTGTTTGGAAGTGGGCCCTGTGGGAAGTGAAATGGAACCTTCATAAATGGGGTTATCGTCCTTGAAAGGGGCTCCAGAGAGCTTGTTTGCTCATTCACCATATGAGGACACAGTGAGAAGTCGGCAGTCTGCAACCCAGAACAAGAGCTTCACCAGAACCCAACCATGCTGGTACCTTAATCTTGGACTTCCAGCCTCCAGAACTGTAAGAAATAAATGTTGATTGTTTATAAGCCACTCAGTCTATGGTATAACAGCTCGAACAAACTCAAAAGTCCTGAAAAATAAAAAAATCAGAGCAGAAGAAAAAGCAACAACAGTAGGAAAGACAGACCCCAATAGAATTCCAGAGTTCTGGCTTCCCTGCTCTAAAATATTTCCTTTCTCTAAATAGATAAATGAATTAGTGCATAAATATGATTAACCAATTTTGAAAAACCTGCAGGATATTAAAGTAAAAATTTCAGATCCTGATAGTCTGTGTTTTTGTTGTTGTTGTTCTGTTCTGTTTTGTTTTACATTTCCATATTGAATCCAATAACTACCATAAAATTCTAACAAAAACCTATGTGGGGGCTAAAAGGTACTTTCCTCCTACTTTCTAAATTCTTTTAACTGGGCTACTAATTCAAACAACATACAGCAGATTAACAGGAGAAAATACAATTTTAATACATGAACATAAGGAATTCCCCAAAGCATAAAAATTCCAAAGACAGTGAGGTAAAAGTGGGTATATGACATTTTGTACAAAGGAGAAAAGGGAGGAATGAGGGTCTTAGATTTAAAAAGTGAAAATGAGCAATTTTCAGGTATTTGAAGAAGAGTAAAATATGAGGTTAGACATTAATTTTGTGAACTCATCCTAGAAAAAGTGCTACATACCTCATTGCTGAATATCACTATGGTCACCTTCAAAGTGTAGGTAGGAGGCCATGTACTGATGCCAGTGCCTAGTCTACCTTTCAAAGCAATTTTGGAACTCTTTTTCTGGACTGGCCATCAGAACTGTTGTCATGCCCAAAATCTGGCAGTTACATTTGTGAACTTGCCAAGATATGTTATAACACCTTATCAAGTTGTTTGTTTGTACAATGCTGCTAATGTAAGCTTTCCATGGCAAGTTCATCAACTTAACTGTCAGATTGGTATGATAAGAGCTCTGATGGTCATTCCAGAAAAAAGAGTTCCAAAATTGCTTTAAAGAATGCACTAGTTGCTGGTGTCGGTGCCTAGCTTCCCAAGGGGAGTACTTCAAAGGTGACCATAGTGATATTCAGCAATGAGGTATGTAGCACTTTTTCTAGGATGAGTTCGCAAAACGAATTGATTTCATATAAATAACAAGTACATTTTTGCTAGGCAACTCAAAAGAAATGGGACACAGAGAATGTACTAGTCCCCTGTCTGCAGCCTTCTTATCTACTATACTTAATTCAAATTAGTCTAAGGTAAATAAACTAAGATTCCTTCCTGAACAGGTTTTCCCATCTGAATCTCGTGGGCAGGAAAGAGGAGGGTCAAATGTTCTTTCTGAGTGTTTTGTTTCTTAATAACCAGCTTAAAATCAATACCCCAAAAGGCAGTTTTAGGGTGTCAAGACTTTGGCTCCCTTCTCTTACGAGATGAAATGAAAGCTAGATAAGGCAGATCATTTTTGCATTGAACATCCTGAAATTGACTGTGATGAGTGTAGTCATGATTGGAAAAAGGGAAAACGGTTACAATTACAACTATCAAGAAAAACAGAGACAGGTTCCAGGCACATTTTTTATTAATGTTTTCAGTCTACTGATAGCATCTGGAGATGGGGAGTCGCTAAATGAAGGAAGGTTCAGATTCACATTAACATCAAATTTTAAAACTTGGCATTTCTGAAAAATATGGTTCCATGTACTGTGTATTATGTTACTGGAGAAGCCATAGTGATTATGATAATTTTAAAGAAAGTAAGGGGAAGAATAGATATTAGAAAGTGAAAGGTAGAAAAAGTTAGACAACGCTAACGTTGACTCCAGTTGTAATATTTCTGTGTATCTTTCATACGTTTCTAGAAAAAAGCCACTTGACCAGCTGAATGCATGCAGTAGTAAGAAACAAGTACTCCTTTTTGGGGCTTGAACATGCAATGGCTCTGTCAGGACACCAGGCTTATGAGGTAGGGGATTTTATCATTGCTGTAGTAAATTCATATTGACAGTGCATGCAAACAACTTGTTTTCAAGTGAATGATTTTCATTTTAGCTTTCTTTCTTTAAAAAGTTTTGCTTAACTTGTCATTTAAATAATATCAGAAATAAGAAAAAAGCTCTTACAGCACTTTCTTCAGCCTTGGGTACCCAGCATCTGGGTGATCTTTCTAGGCCTTGCACTGAGGGAGAACCTGATAGAGACTACAATGGGTCACGATGGTCGCTGGCTAGTAAGGAAGATAACATAGTAGGGTGGTTCAAAGGTTATTAGAATCTTTTATAACACACCAGAAGACTTTTTTAAAAGAAATTTACACATTTTGTTTCCAGCAACTAAATTCTGCTTCATGTGGAAGCAGCTTCAAATGTGTATTTTTGCTAACCATAAAAGCCAAGTTGAGTAAAGTCATGTTTTTCTTACATTTTTACACATAAAGAGAATATTGTGAGGGAGCGTGAGCACACTGGTTCTCCTGTCTTACCTTGAGAGTTCATCTTCATGTGTCCTTAAACCTTGTGTGTAGGTACTTTGACTTATGCTAGTGATAATCTCCAAGACTTCTGAAGCTGTGTTTGTCATTAATGATCTGTTTAAGTAGTTCATAAAGAACTGATATCTACTAATCATTAAGGCCTGTGCAGAAAAAAACTGCTGCATCTTGCCTGTAGCTATTGAAGGAAAGAAATTATTTTCATAATATACTGGCCAAGTTTTGCAGTTAAAAATTAAATAAGCTGTGACCAAAATAGAAAAAATTTGTGAGATTTCAAAATTTTCTACTAATATTGATAAGTTTAGAGTGGAAAGTATGTATTTACAATGTATCATAAATTTAAAGTCTTGTTTTATTAATAATAGTCTTTTTTTTCTCAGCTCCACTATTTTACTTCGTTCCAAAAGCCATGGATTTCATGCAACCCGTTTCTCAACTGACACGTAGGATATGGAAGTGTATGACGCCAGTCTCTGTTAGCGGTGCACTATGATCAGAGCATCGCCGCCATGATCAGGCACATACAGAATGCTCTAGGTTTGTCTTACAGTACACATGTGTAACATAATACAGTGTTTTCACTCTGCATACAGTATTTTGAATATTGTTGCCTTACAGCTGCCAAATTGTCTGCCCCCCATGCATTCCCCATGACATCTTAAGACAAGAGTTGGGCTTGGAGGCCACAGGGGCATGAATATATAGGAGACAGAACTGACCCTCTTTTGGGGGTACTGTTCCTCCCTCACTCGCACACCTCACATCACCCCGTATGGCCCTGAAGGATGGCTGGTTAGTCAATGACGGGTAAGATTCCTCAAAGAAGAACAACCTAATACAGGCACAGTCACATAAGGGCCATCAGGAGAGAGCTTGGGTTCAACATGAGGCATAGACCCTCATCCTTTCTGAGGTTAATCTCCTGCCCTCTGGCTGCCTTGCTTCCCATGTTCAGCTCAGGTTGAGACCCAATAGAATGATATTGGTCATGCTCCCTTAGACTTGGGTACTGAGTCAACCCCCTGAGGTGGTTTTGGTATACTGAGTCCTTGGGCCTATGTATATGAGTAAAAGCTGGAACACAATGGGGACCTTTGGGAAAACAGCCATAAGGCACAATAATCACAGACATTGAAAAAAAAAAAACGAGTTTAACTTCCTCAATCTGCCCACAAATAAAAGCTATGCATCAGGTCCAATTCAGGACTCAGCCCTTGAGACTTGAGTCCCTTGGCTGCTCTTATAATCTACTCTTGGCTATTGTCTTTCTTAACCTTGCATTGTCCTTTTAGTTCTCCCACAGCTCTTGTCATGCAGGATGCAACAGAATATTTTATCAAAGTTGTGAAATGTGAATTCAGCACAAACGAACAAACAAACAGGACAAAACACAAATGATAAACCTTCTGTGGACTAGAAAAGGAATGAGTAATGACAGGTTTGGGCATCATGTTTGAGAAGGAGCCCTGTGTGCTTTCTAAAGGAAGGGGTTGGACTCCCCAGGAAGTATGAGCATCTATTTTATCTCTCATTTCCTGTCTGGAACCACAGAAGAAGGCCACCTCAGAGTATCATGGGGTCCTTGTCATCATGTCAGGAGAGCCATAAAATAAAGCATCAAGTGCAGAGAGTCTAATGGAACTCTAGTAGCGGGGGGATGATATGGAAGAGTTGCTATATTTTTCCATTTCTTTGAGGAGGAGAGAGCTATTAGCTGAGAGAGAGAGAGAGAGAGAGAGAGAGAGAGAGAGAGAGAGAGAGAGAGAGAGAGAGAGAGAGAAACTTGGTAGACCTGAGAAACTGAGAATGTCTCACATTGTTGATGAGGGGCACCACAGAGGCAAGAGTTGTGGACCATAAAAACAGAGACCAGGTGGGAACTCAGCTGCATACCTCAGTGAAATGCCAGTGTGGGCCAATATCTTCTGAGCACTGAGTGGTATCAAAATGTCACTAGATGGCAGCAGAGTGTAGGGCTCAGGATATTAAAGGCAGAATCAGCAAACTGCTTCACCCTCAAACTTCGACTTCCCAACACTGCATGCACCACCAACTTTAAGTATACAATAAGGCCTAATTCTTTATAAATCCCTTGTTCTGTATCACTCATGGTAGTTCTATTTCTCTAATTGAACTCCGTTATAAAAATTGATGCTTAATGTGGTACAAGACAACAGTACCTTAAGGATTGGTATTTTGAATTGATTCTGGATTATCTGGAATTGGTTCTTGACTGCAATCAGAATTAAAGGCAGTAATAACCTTGTTTTCATTGGTAAAAAATTACTTGCTTTCAATGACTGCAGGGGCAAAACACAGTTACTTAAACTGTCACCTGTATTAGGCTGACCAGATATACCATTTAAAATGGGACAGAAAACAATGGCACTGTTCTGTTTCGAATGGTACATATGGTCAACCTAATGACACCCTGAATTTAGCCCATCGAGACTAGGCTGACCATATGTACTATTTGAAATGAGATAGTACTATTGTTTTCCGTTCCATTTAAAATGGTACGTCTGGTCAGCCTAATTTGTAGACATTTATAATCCAGTGTCTATGCCAGGCAAGCACTCTAATAGGGCAGTAATAAAAGGTTTCAGGTCCTAACCCAGACTTTAAGTGGGAAACTCTGAGCTCATAATTTTCTGCTCCCAAGTTCCCCAGGTCACTTAGAAGTAACAAAATTACTCCATTATACTTCTTATATCAGGATCAACAACAATCCTGCTTTGTCTGGGACTGAGGGGGTCTCCTGGAAAGCCCAAACTGTGAAAGTCCCAGGCAAAACTGTATGAGATTATATTCACTAAAGTGTTCTATGACAGCATTTACTTGATTGCAGAAATTAGTGCCTTCATGAATTTGAAATATATAGGAATGATGATTTCTACAACTCTGTTAAATTCACCTTTTTGGCCTGTTTAAAAGGCAAGCAGATCTTGGAGAATGAAAGTGGATTACTTTAAGCTTAATATGGTAGTGACTTTAATTGAAACTGATTTTCCAGATGAGATTTTTTTGCTGGAGAAAACCAACACATCCTCTAGCACTTTGTAACTATTATCCTAGTGAATGTTTTATCTTCTTACTTATTAATAAATTTGTTAATAAAAACAATTTGCTTTGATTTAAAATCTTCACTATCTTACCTCAACCACCTATATTTATTTTACCACTACAGGGTGTATTAGTCAGGATTATTCTGAGAAAGAGAACCAATAGGATATACAAGTTTATCTTATTTTCTTATTTTATTGTGCTTTTCTTTGTTGTGCTTCACAGATACTGTGGTGTTTTTGTTGTTTTTTTTTTTTTTAGCTAATTGAAGGTTTATGGCAACACTGGGTTGAGCAACTCTATTATTGGCACCCCTTTTCCCAACATTTTATCACTCTGTGTTTCTCAGTCACATTTTGGTAATTCTCCCAATATTTCAAAATTTTTAAATTAGTATATCTGTTATGGTGATATGTGGTCAGTAATCTCTGATGTTATTATTGTAATTGTTTTGGGAAGCCACAACTGTGACCATATAAGACTGCAACCTTAATCGATAAATGATGTGTCTGTTCTGACTGCTCCAATGACTGGTTGTTCTCCCATCCGTCTCCCTCTTTTCAGGCCTTCCTATTCCCTGAGACACAACAATATTAAAATTAGTCCAATTAATAAACCTATGATGGCCTCTAAATGTTCAAGTGAAAGGAGGAGTTATACATCTCTTACTTTAGATTACCATTTTTTATTTTTAGACTTATTGGGGTGACATTAGTTAACAAGAATTACATAGGTTCAAGGTGTACAATTCTACAGTGCATTGTCTATGTGTTGCATTATGTGTTCACCACCCAGTGTCAGTTTTCTTTCCATCGCCATATATTTGGTTCCCCTTCCCTCCTATCCTATCCCTTCCCTCCTCTCTCACTCCCTCCCCTCTTACCCCCAGGAAACCGCCAAAGTATTGACTGTGTCCATGGGTTGTTTTTTTTTTTCCTTTGTTGCTTTCAGTTTTATATTCCACATATGAGTGAAGTCATATGGTTCTTGTTTTTTTTCTGTCTGGCTTATTTTGCTTAGCATGATGCGTGTCTCTTACTTTAAATCAAAAGCTAGAAATTGTTAAACTCAGTGAAAAAGTCATGTCTAAAGCCTTGATAGGCTGAAAGCTAGGCCTCTTATGCCAGTGAGCCAAGTTGTAAATGTAAAGGAAAAAATCTTGAAGGAAATTAGAAGTGCTATTCTAGAGAACACATAAATGGTAAGAAAGTAAAACAGTTTTATTGCTGATATGGAGAAAGTCTTAGTGGTTTAGATAGAAGATCAAACCAGCCACAACTTTCCCTTAAACCAAAGCCTACTCCAGAGGAAGGCCTAACTCTCTTCAATTCTATGAAGTTTGAGAGAGGTGAGGAAGCTGCCAAAAAGTTTGAAACTAGCAGAGGTTGGTTCCTGAGGTTGAAGGAAAAAAGACATTTTCATAACATAAATATTCAAGGTGAAGCAGCAAGTGCTGATGTACAAGTTACAATGAGGTATTCAGAAGATCCACTGGGCTGGTAAAAAGTCGTATTTTCTTTTTGTGTGTGTGAGTAAATAAAAGGCTGTTGTATTTTTTTAATGAAAAAGAACTATTTAATAATATATTTTCCATTTTGTTCAATTATCTTTTGCCATCTATCAGGCAACTTCATGATTCCATGCTCAAAAACATTTCTATCTTTTTGGCAAAAAAAAAAGGTACCCAGAATGGTTTGATATCTTCATTAATGGTAAACATTTTACCATTCAAGGTGTTTTGCAAAAAGTGAAACAAATGGTAATCTGATGCAGCAACGTCTGGTGAATATTGCGAGTGTGGTAACAAATTCCATCCAAGCTCCAACAAGTTTTGACAAATGTCTGAACTTGTATGTGGTCTAGCATTACTGTGGAGGAAGACAACACCTTGTGATTTGCCAGTTCTGGACACTTCTGTTTGATGGCATCATTTAAATTATCCAGTTGATGACAGTACATATCCTAATTAATTGTTTAGTTCCTGGGAAGCAGCTCATAATACATAATGCCTTTGGAATACCACCAAATTGACAGTGTAACTTTTTTTTTTTTTAGTATAACCCTTTTTTGATGACTATCTGATTTTGAAGTGCTTTGAGGAGGTTCGTCATGTTTGCTCCATTATCTTTTTTGTTCAAAGTTGTAAATAAGCCATTTTGCATAGCCTGTTATTATACATTTTAAAAATGGATCAATTTCTTCACATTTCAAGAGGGAATCATGCTTAGTAAATTTCTTTGAGTTCATGCAGTACTCAAATATCAAGCTTACTAACATATCCAAGTTGTTTTAAATGGTTTTCAATGCTTGGTTTTGATATGTTAAGATTCTCAGCAATCTCTTGTGTTCTTAAACACTGAATGGATTCAATCAATGCCTTCATTTTCTCATCATCAACTTCAATTGGCCTACCTGAACATGGTGGATCATTGACATCAAAATGTTCAGGATGTGGTTCCATACAAATCTGATGATTTTTTTTAATCAATTTCATGAAAGTATGTGGGATTTTGATTGGAATTGCATTAAATTTGTATATTGCTTTGGGAAATATGACCATTTTAATAATGTTAAATCTTCCTATCCATGAACATGGAATATCTTTCTATTTCTTTGTGTCCTCTTCAATTTCTTTCAAAAGTGTCTTATAGTTTTCTGTGTATGAGTCTGTCACGTACTGCCAATTGCAACAAAATGGATGGACCTGGAGAACATCATGCTAAGTGAAATAAGCCAGACAAAGAAAAAAAAAACAAGAACCATATGACTTCACTCATATATGGAATATAAAACTGAAAGGAACAAAGACAAACAAACAAAAAACTGATGGACACAGTCAATAGTGACTTTTTTAAGTTGAAGCCCAATGCTCATTTATCATTCTGAAAATCCTACAGCCCTAAAGAATTATGCCTAATCCATTCTTTCCTTGCTCTATAAATGGAACAACAAAGCCTGGATAACAGAACATCTCTTTATAATACAGTTTACTGAATATTTTAAGGCATTGTTGAAACTTACTGCTCAGAGAAAAAGATACCTTTAAAAATATTACTGCTTATTGACAATGTACCTGGTCATCCAAGAGCTCTGATGGAGATGCACAATGAGATTGGTGTTGTTTTTATGCCCGCTAACGCAGCATCCATTCTTGATTCTCCATGGATTAAGGAGTAATTTTGACTTTCAAGTCTTATTATTACAAAATTCATTTCATAAGGCTACAGCTACCATAGAATTGGCTCACATGATTATGAAGGTTGAGAAGTCACATGATCCACCATTTGAAAGCTAGAGACTCAGGAAAACAGGCAGTATAATTCTAGTCCAAATATGAAGACCTAAGAACCAGAGGAACCAATAGTATAAGTTCCAGTCCAATGGCATAAGAAAATTGATATCCTAGCTCAAGCAAGCTGGGAAGCAAAATGGAAGAAATTCTTCATTTCTCTGCCTTTTTCTTATTTATTTATTTATTTATTTATTTATTTATTTATTTATGAAGGTTGTCAATGGATTGGTTGAGGTCCACTGACATCAGATTGGGATTAGCAAATTTTTCTTTGTAAAAGGCCATATAGTAAACATTTTAGACTTTGACTAAAAGTATTTAGGCCATGTATAGTCTCTCCTCCTCCTTCTCATCTCTTCCTCCTCCTGCTTTTTTCAACTATTTAAAAATGTGTAAATTATTGTTTGCTCCCAGCCTCTACAAAACAGACTGTAAGGCCAGATTTGGCCCATGGATTATAGTTTGTCATTTCTTGTAGTCCACAAGTAAGTTGAAGTGCTAATATAACCAGTAGTTTACACACTGGAATCTCATAGGACACACATAGAGAAAATGTATTATCTTGGATCTTAAGAAGTTCTTGAAAGATTCTAAACCCTTTAATATTTTCATTGCACTAATTTCTTCTCAGATTTGATCTTTATGCTGATGGTTTTATTTTATTATCACAAGTGAAAGAGCAATATTTAGTAACACTATGACTTGTTGACCAATTACTCATAGAAAGACTGTTTCATCATTGACTGTGTTAAAGCTGGAATCATTGCATTTGTCCAGCATTGTACTAATTAACTTAACAAATATTCATCAAAGATCTACCATGTACACAGCACTGTGTTAGGATCTGAAGATATGGAGATGAAGATTCTTTTTTTATTTTTGACAAAATTTTTTTAATCTTTTTTTTGGAGGGGGTGCTTCCCTGGCTGGGACTCGAACCTGGGCCATGGCATTGCGAGCGCCAAAGTCTAGTCACTACACCACCAGGGATCCCCCCTTTGACAAAATTTTAATCAGGCTTTTCTGAATTTTTACAATTAGGCCACAAATTTTGGACTTCTGAGTTTATTTCTTCATTGTTCAATTTTAGCAAGAACACTGTTCAATCAGTTTAACTAGACATTCTCTTAGGTCAGTTTAGCCAGATGCTTCTTACTCCTGATATTTCCTTTTAGCAATTTTCCATTTACTGACTACCCTCACCTCGATGAACTCTACTCCTTTGCCATTTTTCTGTTTTACCCAGAGTTGAGTCTAATCTCTCTCCTACGTTACAAAACCTCATTGCTGTGGTCCTTAGCCCTATCATGATAGTTTCCCTGAATAAATTCTACCTTATTATAATTTAACAAGTCACATGAATAATTTTTCCCTTAAAAATGCCTGGGAATAAATTAGACTTCATTTGTTCTTATAAATATTACTACCCAACAAACAAACTGTAAATAAATAATTAAAAAAATAAAAGGAATGGCAGTTGTGATTTTGCTCCAAATAAAACCCTCAGGCTCCCAAAGAGGAATGCAACAGCTATATTTAGGACACTGATTTTAAGAAAGTTTAACCCACCTCAGACCTCTGTTAAAGAATTTTGGTCTTTGTAGTCTTACTTGCCTCCAACTTTAATGCACCCTACCTTCCTTATCCCTATCCTGACTTTCTGGGGTATGTTCGTATTTTCTTGTTGTAATTATTTTTTTGCCTTGATTAATGCTGTTTTTTTAAGTCATAATTTTTATTAAATTTTTTTAGTCGTAATTTTAGTCATAATTTTTATTGACAAGACAAAGCTGAATTTATTTTCACTATAGTATAGAAAAGAAGTGCATTGATAGCATTTCAGCTTCTTTGAGGGAATAGGATGATGTTGGAAGATCTGTGAGAATAAAGTCCAGTTTAAACCTGGATTTCCAACACAGAAGCTTGATTAGAACTGGATAAGAGTCATAGTATGATAATTTTAAATTAGTAAATTTTGAAGGGGTGGATTCAGAGTCTGGGGATGGAAACTATTATTTATGTTTTTTTTTTTAATTTAAGAGTTTATAAATCTTTCATAAAATTCTTGGAATGAGTAAAATGTTATTTGCAACTTTTATCTTCCTGGGCAAGAATTTCCTGGCATAGTAAAGTCATATTGATGACGACAATGGAATAATAAAGTCATGTAAATGTAGACAGTAAGCTGTGTGGGTGAAGATGGTTTTGGATCTTATAATTCTAATTGTACATATTTTTTATTCATTTCTTTATTGGTTTAGTTTTACTGGCATACATTAAAGCATACAGTTTTTATTCCAGAATATTTCCTGGGTTCTTTCATGCTTGAGAATGTATGTTGTTTTCTTTTTAATGTGGAAAATATTTTGGTGGAACAAAATGTCCTTATGGGACACTTTCATTCCCTGAGAAATAAATATTCATACAAAAAAAAGTTTCTAACATTTTTACTTTGTATACTTGAATATAGAAGTTAGAGAAAAATCATTTTTAATAAGATTACATTAAATAATTTTTACATTAAAATATTAAAATTTAAGTTTACACAATTTTAAAGAGAAAAAAGTGGGTAAAACAAAAGGAATTGCTAAATTTAAGTGAACAATTATACATAAAAAGAGATTTTACTTTGAAAAGAATTCTTTTAGGATTAACAATAAGTTATAAAAAAACAGTCTTTGGATTCGCACTATTTATGATATATTTTTTAATGTTATTTATTATTTCATTATTGTGATAAGTGAAAATATTTGTGCTTTTATGTTGACCTCCTATCTTTTCCTCCTGTTACTTAAACATTTTTTTATTAAAAATATAACTAACATGCAACATTATATTAACTTCAGGTGTATGCTAGTTATTTAATATTTATGTACCTAAAGAAGTGATCCCTGTAAGTTCAGCAATCATCTGACACCATACCACACTATCACAATAGTATTGACTATATCTCTATGCTGTACCTTACATCCCAATTAGTTACTTGTTTTATAGCTGGAAATTTGGACCACTTATTGTCCTTCACCTTTTTCTCCAATTTTTAATTTTTTCAATTACAACAGACACTCATTATTTTATATTAATTTCAACTGACAGCATAATGGTTAGATATTTGTATAATTTAAGAAGTGATCCCCTGACTAGTCTAGTACCCACCTGGCACTATATGTAGTTATTACCATATCACCTGCAAGAAAGTAAGTCTGTGCACAGGTCCTTTAAGAGGATATCTGGGTTTTCTGCAGCCTTCTATCCCACCTGGATCCTCAAAACTCCCAGTTTTTTCACAGCCATATGTTGTGGAAGCTTATCTTCTGCACCAGTACTCCAGGTTGAGGAGCTTGCTAAGGGGCTGGGGTCCCTTGCTCCTTTGTGGAGAACCTCTTTGCCCAAGACATACTCATGATTTTTAATCTCCATACTGTGGTTTGGGGTCAGTCTGTTTCACATCTCCAACCCTCATATCAGTCTTGATGTGGTTTCTTCTTCACAGCCTTAGTTATGAAATTTCTTTTCAGCTAGACTTCAGATGGTTTTTCAAGTTGATTTTTCTGTAATTTAGTTGTAAATTTGATATGTTCGCAGGACGTGGTAAGCACCGTGTTTATGTACTACACCATGTTGGATCTCTTTCTCCTGTGACTTTTTAAGGTAAGTTGTCATTTTTCTGTTTTAAAGTTATGGCATTTCACTGATGTTCTGGAACGATAAGTCTTGCCATCAGCTTTTTTTTTTTTTTTTTACCAGAATTTCTCTATTTAAGAATATTTTATTTTTGTTTCATCTCTTGATTGGTTTAGTTGGATTTTACCATCAAGTAGATTTTCTGCCCAAAAATATTTTGTTTCTGAGACCTTGCACATTATCTATTGATACTGCCCATAGATATTGCACATATCTATGAAGATATTTATTAATTTTATATTTGAAGTACAATTTGGCAGTGTCTGAATTTCTTGGGTTAAATTCCTCAGGACTCTGTAGACATTGGGTTTCTTTTCTGCTCCATTTTTTTCTTTTGTTTTATTTTTCAGTTTTTACACAAGTTCCATTGTGTTTTAGCACTAAATATCTTGAAGCTCTTTGAGGTCAGCTTGATTTTTTTTTTTTTTTTTTTGTAGGAGACTTGTATTAGGAATCTCCAGAGATACAGAACCAGTAGGAGATTTTGTATATACATGATTATGGAAGCTGAGAAGTCACAAGACCTGCAGTCTGCAATCCCAAGACCGAAGGGAGTTTAAATCTGAGTCCAAAGGCCTGAGAATCAGGACAGTCAATCAGGTCCAAGGGCAGAAAAAAGACTGATGTCCCAGCTCAATCAATTAGGCAAACAAAGTTCCCCCTTACTGAATCATTTTATTCTGTTCAGGTCTTCAATTGATTGGATGAGGCCCATTTACATTAGGAAGGACAATTTGCATTAAGTACTCTACTGATTTAAATGTTAACTTCATCCAGAAACACCTTTACAGACACATCTAGAATAACACTTGATCAAATGTCTGGGCACCCCATGACCCAGTTAGGTTGACACGTAGTATTATCCATCATATTTTTTTGAGTGACTGAAATATTATTTCTTTGCTTTTGAAATTCAGTAAATTAACTAGATTATATTAATATTCTATGTCCATTTTCACTTAAACAATTTCATTGATAGTCCCCAGAAACTGTTCTACTTTTCCCTTCCTTATTGCATAATAGTCATCAAAAAGAATAACTATATAGAAAATTGTTGTTTCTCAACCTGAAAGACATTCTAATTTCTGTTAGAATGAGAGATATGCAAACTATCACCAGAATTTTATAATTCTGTCATTATTTAACAAATAGTGTTTACTCTGCATTTGCTAGACTCTTTCTAAGTGAACTCAGCAGATAAGGTCCCTGCTTTCAATTAGCATCTAAATTTATTACACAATTCATAGTTAATTATATTTCCCATCATGACTATTAGGTATATGTAGTGCTCATCTGTCTAATGTATGGATGCCATTATCTTTTCATGTATTAGAAAAATTTGCATGTTATATATCCCCCCCAATGGAGGCATCAGAATGCAAATTAGTGGACATCCTTGCAGCTACCACAGGTGTGAAACACAGGCCTCAGCGACAGTAAAACCCGTGTAAGGCTCTGATGTAGAAATGAAAGAGGAGAAAATCATGGCTTAAGACTATAGTCATTCAAATATTTCTCATGATTCTGTCATGAGTTTGGGCATGGTAGAATGGGCATGATTTGTCTCAGCTTCATTGTATCTGGGGCCTCTGCCGGGATGTCAAAATGACAGGGCTGGAATATTGATGGCGGCTTCTTCACTCAAATCTCTGGCACATGACCCTTCCTCTTTTGGCCTTTGCTCCACTTTCTATTGCATCCTCAGGGGCACTCCACAGGGCTTCACTCTCTAGCTACTTAGCTTTTTACACACCCACTTAGGGTCCAAAGAGCATAAAGCACAAACTGCCAGACCTTCTTAAAGCCTGAGCTAGAAAGTCCTAAAGCATTTGCTCTGTATTCTACAGGTCTATGTATTTTTCCTTTGAACAAATTTAGTTTGCAAATAGTTTGAACTTTAAAAATGCAATTTAAAAGAATCATAAGACCTTGTGTTGATTTGCCCCACCAAATCATTATAGCAGTTTATCAGAAATTTTTTGCTTATTTTTCATTGTTGATGTGAGACTTCAAAATATTCATAGTTTGGAATATATATATATATATATATATATATATATATATATATTAGCAAGAATTACATAGGTTCCAGGTGTTGCATTATATGTTCACCACCCAAGATGAGTTCTCTTTCCATCACCATATACTTGACTCCCCCTCCCTCCTCTTCTACCCCCTCCCTTCTTTCCCCCAGGTAACCACTAAACTATTGACTGTATTTGTGAGTTTTTTGTTTTGTTTGTTTTTTCTTTGTTGCTTTCAGTTTTATATTCCACATATGAGTGAGTCATATGGTTCTTGGTTTTTTCTGTCTGGCTTATTTAGCTTAGTATGATGATCTCAAGGTCCATCCATTTTAGCTGTGCTATATATACACAATGGAATATTACTCAGCTATAAGGAAAGATGGAATTTCTTATAGATACAAGTATAGATCTTTTCAGAAACTAAAAAGTCATTTAAAAATTATTGCAAAAGATACCTTAAGAAGAGTGAAATATGGTGATTAGGAGTGAAATGTCTGGAAATTGGCTGTCAAATTCAAAACCAGTTCCACCTCTTACTGGTCACATGACCTGGAACAAATTCCTTAGTTTCTCAGTACCTCAAACTTATTAAATGTAAGATGGAGATATTAATAGCTCTCCCTTACAGAATTGTGAAGGTTAAATAAATTCATACATACAAAGCCCATTCAATATCTAGTCTATATTACTCAATTTTATCTATTATTATTATTATTATTACATTTAAACTATCAATCTCATAGAATGTGGGAAAGGAGAAAAAAGAAAAAAAAGAAAATGGTAGAAATATGGCCAGTATAATACATATAAAGAGTCAATAAATGTGTATTAATTAATTTTTACTATTAAAAGATAATTAGATTGGATAAACATTACAAAATCCAGCTATATAATTTATCCAAGAACCAAATCTGAAACTAAATCACAAAGAAAAATAAAAAATAAAGCAATGATTAAAATATATATCTGGAAAATTATAATAAAAAGAACATTGGCAAAGCAAAATAATACAAAGTAGAAACTAAAGCAAAAAGCAATAGTAGAGATAAAGATTACTACATAATAAAAAAAGGAAAAAATTCACTAAAAATACGTAAGAATTATGAATTTCTATGTGCCCAATATTGTCTCAAAATATAAAAGACACAATTATAAGGTAAATTTGACAAATTCACAAACATACTGGGAGATTTTTAACAAAACTTTATCAGAAATTGATAGACCAAGTAGATAATAAAAGTAATGACGTGAACAAAACTAATTCTTGATCTGTATTTCAAAACAGAGAATACTTTTATTTCTAAGCTTACATCAAACAGTCATAAACATTGGCCTCCTGTTACTTCTCAAAAGAAGTCCCAATAATAGGTGACCAGATGTACCATTTTAAACAGGACAGAAAACAATGGTACTGTCTGGTTTCAAATGGTGTCTATGGTCAGCCAAGTCTTGCTGGGCTAAATTCAAGGTGTCAGTAAGCTGATCATTTGGAGTGGAGCAGTACCATTGTTTTCTGTACTGTTGTTTTCTGTTCCATTTAAAATGGTATTCTGATCATTCTACCCAATAAAGGTCAGCACTTGTGCTCTGAACCCAGTACAGTAGTCTCCCCTGTCCCATCTGCTGTTTTGCTTTCTGCAGTTTTAGTTACTTACATTCAATGGCAATCTGCAAATATGAAATGAAAAATTCCAGAAATAAACAATTTATAAATGAAATCTTACAAGGTCCTGTTGTGGACGTGAATCATCCCTTTGTCCAGTGTACTTTCTTGCTGTATATGCTCCCTGTCCATTGATCATTCGGTAGCTACCCTTGAATCATTGTACTTTTGCAGTGTTTGTGTTCAAGTAACTCTTATTTTACTTAATAATGACCCCAAAGTGCAAGAATAGTAATGCTGGCAATTTGAGTATGCCAGAGAGATGCTGTAAAGTGCTACTATTGACCTTATGGCCATAGCAGCCTAACTCTACCTCATATCCTATGTCATTCACCTCACTTCATCTTATCATATAGGCATTGTATGTCTTATGTCATCACAAAAAGAAGGAAGAGAACAGTACAGTAAGGTATTTTGAGAGAACACATTTACATAACTTTTATTAAATTATATTGTTGCAATTGTTCTATTTTATTTTAGTTATTATTGTTAATCTTTTAGTGTACTTAATTTATAAATTAAGCTTTTTCATAGGTATCTATGTATAGAAGAAACATAAGCATAGTATATGCATAGTATATATAGAATTCAGTACTATAAGTGGTTTCAGGGATCCACTGAGTGTCTGGGACCATATTCCTAGTGGATAAGAAGGGACATTAAATTACAAGTCAAGAATAGAAAATCATTTAGCAACACTTCATAGATTTGTAAAATAAAAAAGTACAACTACATAGGAGATAAAGGGGAAATCACAACAAAAATTACAATTTAATTAGAATCGAATAGCAATGGAAGTTTTACTCATTAAAGTTGCTAAAAAAGTGCATAAAGGTTTAGTTTAACTTAATTTGAAAATCAAATTATTTAAACATCAGTTCAAAAAGTTAAAGAAAATGATAAAAGGAAATTAAAAAAGTAAGAAGGAAAATGAACAGGATAGGAATAAAACAGGATCAATAAAAATAAAAGTGGGTCATTTATTAAGATTTGGGGTATATTTAAAAAATTTGGCATATATGAGTATGAAATATCATCTCACGATTTCTCTGTCATACAGACAAGTAAGGAAGAGATGCACATTCTAAGAGGAGGATTTCAGAATTTTTCAATGAACTTTTGGTTTTTGTTACCATGTTATCTAATTATACATATGTCTTTCTTTCTTTACTTTGTATTGTTAGTTTACATTCTGAAATATATAAAAATATTTTCCTTTTTGGAATTCGCATGGTTTAGTCAATAAATGCATTTTCTCAATTGTGCTAGTCCCACTACAAAGTCAAAGCAAAATATTTAAGACAAAATTAGATACAAATGTAAATATAGATATTTAAGGCAAAAATAGTTATACACATCACACAGAGAAGTGAAATGGAAAGTATATTTGGCAAAGACCAAATTCTTACCTAGTGTGATTGAAGCATATATGGAATATTTCAGACACATATACAAGAATTGATGGAATGTACTTACTAAATTAGAAAATTTTTTCATAAAATTTAGGGTTCAGGTTTTATTTAGTTTACCTTAATTTTTTGCACCTACACCTGTTCTTTCTAAAGGGTCAAGTCTTTTACATTACCTAGAATGATGCCATTTATTTTATTAGGCTATGAATGGTAATGGTCTGTGTTATAGGCTTATCTAGTTGATATACTAATAAATTCTAGAAGAAAATGGTATTTTATTGGATTAATTGTGTTTATATAACTGGAATTGCTGTCATTTTCTTCTCATTAAAGCCTTAATTTCATTGTTCACATTGCTCAAAATAGATCACCATTGAATGTTTGTAATAGGTAAACAAATGAGTTTTGCAGTCATAGAATTAGCTGGTGCCCTTATTTGACATAATCATTTGGACTTTAAACCAGATGGGCGATTATTTTCTCTCTTCAACATGACTCATAATTGAAGAAAAATTAATATTAATCTAGAACAAGAATGTTTGAATTCTTTCTCAACTCAAAACTTGTACTGTGCCTCATTAGATCTGCTCTCATGGTTTGTGGATTTCCAGTCTCGCCAATTCATTATATTGTCATTTTATTTTCAAGATCAAACTATGCATCCTTTAGATTACATTAATATAAAATTGATTTCTCTAGTCATTGTCAAAGGACATGGAAAGAAAGAATTTAGTTTAGGGGACAGTTATTGAACATCTAATACATGCTCATTGTTGTGAGGAAAAAACATTGGAAATAACTGCTTATTTCACTCAACACTGACATGAGTAATTAATTGCTTACATTAATGGTGCAAACTTTAAGTGCTTTTTTGAACATTTTAACTTTTCTCTTGTCTACCAGGAAAATTATCAACATAAAAAGATTGGACTGTGAGTTCATTCACAGAAAAAGTGTTTGGTGAGCACTTACTATATATGATGAAATAATATTGCGAATGACCGAGTCCGAATAATGCTGGCAAAAACTTAGAAAGGAAGTTTTATAAGAAGCAGAGTCTTCCACTAAAAGGAAAAATTTGAGATTTCAAAAAGTGATGCTCAAAAAGACCCCAAGGGGAGACCTGTGATCATAAGCATATTCTGTCTTGGCCACATTGCTTAGTGAGAGAAACATGGTTGATTGACTTCCAGGCTTCAGAGGGTATCTAACAGCACATTTGTTAAATTCAAATTCTCACCCTTTGCTTGAAAGAAAGTCTCACTTGGTTTGTTATCCATGCAAAATTAGATTCTATTTAAAAGACAGTAAAATTTATTCTGTTCTTTAAGGCACATATTTTTCTTCTTAAGTTTAAAAAATGCTGGTGTATCTGGGGAAAATTTATATTAAATTAATACACTGCTATTAAAGTAAGTATACTACAGAATAAGTGTATATAAAATTTTCAAATCTTTGATGAAAAAATAATTTGAACTGGTAAAAGTGGTAGAATTTTCTTGCATGTGGTAGCTTTCTTGAATATTAGGTAGTAAATATACATTAAAAAGATGTGCGTATCTTCAGAGAATCTTTCTGTATATCAGGTACTGAAGATCTTACTCTGTGCCATGTACTTTGCTAAGTGCTTTACAAACATCGTGTAAGCATTAATTTAAGCATCACAGCAATTCTTAAGATAGAGACTATCATCACTGAGACTTTGCAGACGAGAGAATTGATGCTTAAAGAAGTAAAATAATTTATTAAATTCTACAGAACTATTAAAGTGACAAGTCCTGGCTTTTACATGTAACCAGGTTTGCCTGATTCCAAAGCCTATCTTTTAAACTATCCTGTATATGATTTTAAAGTTTTATTTATGTAACTTGCAGTGCTCTTTTTTCCCCATTTTTCTCCTATTTAACATATAGCCTTAATGGCTGTTGTAGATCAAAATTTGAAACCTAGTGCTTTCTCTGCAAAACATTTATTGACCCTCATTAACATTAATTGGTGCCAACTACTCTAGCCAGCCCTGTTTTTATTGATGTGCATTAATTGCTATCATTACTTATAAAGTATTTAAAATGGGTCTGAAATCTTTATGAAGAGTTCTTACAAAATATATTTAAGGCAACTTATTACACCATTATGACATTAGGGCATATCATGTATAATCTCTCTTTGTCTTCTTCTCTAAATCTGGTTTCCCAGATCTGTTTACTCTCTGATTTCTGGCCAAATCTCTAATGTTCTTGTACTACTTTCCAATGACCTGGAATGTTGGAAAATTTCTGGGTTTTCCCCTAGTGAAAAAGTATCCAACTAATGGTCTATAGTCCATATCTGACTTTTTGACCTGGTGTAACTATTTTGTGTGTTATTTTTAAAGTATTTTTGAGCCAATAGTTACATCTCAAAAATTTTTATAAAAAATACCTGGATTCTAAAAATAATCTAGTAACACTGGATCTGAACTTCTACATTGTAATAAATGCTTACTTCTAGGTTGTAGGTGCCCCTTTACATAGGTTGTTTCATTCCTATTTGTCACTGACACAAGTACTCACAATTGTCTTTCCAATTCTAGGCCAAATGCTAGTTAGCATTTATCATTGTGCTTTCTGATAGTATTATAGAAAACTGTCTATACCATGTCTTAAAAGTAAGAAAATGAAAAATAGACACAATGTACATAAAAAAATGAAAAGCACATTTTACTCTAGTTGTGAAGAATATTCAGCAATCTTTAATATACAATCAAAATATGTATCTTATACCAACATTTTTCACTAAATTATGTTACCTTTCTGGTGACAGAGTTTGTGACTTTGGCTTTAAAACAAGACTAAGTAGTCACTGAAAAATTAACAAAAAGGAACAATGATTAGGGTTATCAAAAATCTCTTTGATTCAGTCTAATTCCTTTAGGGTTACCCACATTTTTTTGAAATTTTAACATACAAATTATGAATTTAATTGGATCACTGAGCAAATCAATTTGTGAAGAACTACATATAAAAGTAGGCCTTTCCATTAATTTATGTTTAAAAAGTTTATATATTTTATTCTTTTAAATTCAATAAAATAAATTTTACTGATATTATATAACATTTGCTTATAAATCAATTAGTTACTAGTGAATATCCTTTTCTTTCTTTTCCTTTACTAACAGAATCCTTATTCTCTTGAGACATCAATGACACTATAAAAATTACTAGTTTTCCAGACTACTTTGCAGCTTGGAGTAGCTATATGATCTAGACAATGAGATGTATGTGGAATTCTACCGGATGGGGCTTCTGAGAAAGCTCTTTTTTGGGGGGTTAACATTAAGAACAACCTCAGTTGGCAAACTCATTTTTTTTGTACTTTACCCTCACCCTTCTGCCTGTCTAAAATGCATATATAGTTCCTGAAGATGGAACAGCCATTTCATGACCATAAGGACAAAACCACATGCTCAAGTTGAGTAGAAGAAAGTTAAATGAAACCTGAATCTTTTATGTATTTATGGAGTTACCATGCCAGACTTGGGTTACCTACTTATATACTTTTAGTTACTGAGAAATATATTTCTTTATTTAGTTAAGCTTCTGCAATCAGCTTTCTGATGTAAAAGTGTTTATTCAAATGCAATCCATAACTAATAAAGCATCTAAAACCTTGTAGTGGGCTGCTGCAATCACAGATCCTAAAATTTAGTGGAGATGGAATTTTGGAAAACAAAATCCTCAGAGAAAAAATATCTAAGTCTAGATTTGACCTATCTGCATATTAGTGTGGCAAACTCATCCCTGTTTTCTTGGGACTATTCCAGTCTTAAAATGGAAAGTTTTTTTAACTTTTATTTTTATATATTTTTTATCATGGGCAAATCCCTTGCTACTTTACTGCAAGGAAAAGTAGAAGTATGTATATTTTTAATAAGGGAGACACTCTTTACCTCAACCTGCATTCTTTATTGAATGAGAGCTTTGCAAAAACAAAAATGCCAACTGCTTCTGTATCTGTCATCTAAGTCAATATAAGTAAAGTTGTACCCTTATAAGAGGTCGTATGAAGAACCAAAGTTTCTCCTAAATTTAAGCCTTTCTTAAGACATCCTCAGAGAATGTCTATACAAAATCTTTGATTGGGATTGCTGCATAAGAAATTGAACAAGTATTTTCCCTATTCAGTTGCTGTCTCTTTGCTTTGTTGATGGTTTCTTTTGCTGTGCAGAAGCTTTTTAGTTTGATATAGTCCCATTAATTTATTTTCGCTTTTACTTCCCTTGCCTTTGATGTCAGGTTCATAAAGTCTTCCTTGAGCTCTAGGTCTGTAAGTTTAGTACCTATGTTTTCTTCTATACAGTTTATTGTTTTGAGTCTTATATGAAGATCTTTAATTCATTTTGAGTTAATTTTTGTATATGGTGAGAGTTTGGATGGGAGAAGGCGAGGTGGGAGACGAGGGAGAGGGAGCTAAATACATGGTGATGGAAAGAGAACTCACACTGGGTGGTGAACATTATACAATAAGTTGACAATGCACTGTAGAATCGTACACTGGGGATCTATGTAATTCTTGCTAACCAATATCATCCCAATAAGTTAACAATAAAAAAAGAGAAATTGAACAGCAGCAATACTTATTTTTTGAGGGAATTTTATTGCCAAAGATACACAATCTTAACAAGGAATAGTCTGTGATTATTCAACCCCTAGGGTTATCAGTGGACCCTCCAAACATACAACAAGACAGAAGAACAATGAAAACCATGGACTTCCAGGTGAGATGTTCTCTACTTACTGCCCTGGTGGGTAATAAACAAAGAGAATCCCATAAGGGGTAGAATTAAGATTTATGTAGAGCAATGGAGAGATGATCTAAAACTGCACTGACTAAAATTTACTATAGTTATTAGCTACATGTGGTTATTGAACACTTGAAATGTTGCTCTTCCATACTAAGATGTGGTGTAATGTAAAATACACACTAGATTCCAAAGACATAGTATGCAAAAAAGAATGTGAACTATCTAATTAATACTTTTGAAGCTTAGTCCCTTCAAGCTGCTATGACAAAATGCCTCATATTGGGTAGTTTGCAACTAGGTGTATTTACTTGATCTTCATGCATAGATTTTTGTGCAGAAATCCAATTGGAATCAAATTATAAAACAAGAAAACTACATTTCTGGCTTTAAAAAACTTTTGTTTTTTGTTTTTTTTTTGTTCTGTAAAACTGTTTCCAAGATGTTATGATGCCATGCATAAGAAACGTACAATTGGGAAAGCATTAGAACAATAAGAAGGGAGGGATGTGGATTTACTTAATGAGAAAAATATCCTTAGGCTAATAAAAAAAGAAAGATATTGCTGGCTATATTTACATATTCTTTGTCAGAAATGGGTGAATCATAATGATTTAGTACTGTCAAAATATCTTGTATAGTTTTTGGAAAGTATTATATTCAGGATCATGCGTTACTGCTACTCACTCTTGTCTTAAATTTTTAAAGTCATATTGGATTTGAGGAAAATATTATCCCTCTGATTCTCATTCATTTCCACTTTACGCATCAACTTACTATTTTATTTGCAATATAATCCCTAAAATACAGAGCTTTAGGAACAGCTAAATTTAGTTTTCCTTTACCTCTCATAATAAAAAACATTGGAAATCAGAGTTCAAAAGCCCTCAAACAAAAGTTGTAATTGGTATCTGTGGGTATCTTTTCAAGTTAGCTACTATGTAAAGTTGATATCAATAGTCAATAGTTTGAACTGGGGTTGTTCTTCTGGTAAGTCCTTCTTTGAGAAAGATTGTGAGGTGTTTTTTTGTTTTTTTTTTTTTTTTTTTTTTTTTTTTTTTTTTTTTTTAGCCGAGTCAAGGAATTTAATTTTTATACTCTGGAAGCCTTCTAAGAGTTGCTTCACAAAAATCAATTGCATTTCTATATATAAACTATGAATTTTCAGAAAAAGAAATGCGAGATACCTTCTGTAATCACAACAGAAACAATGAAATATCTGGGAATTAACAAAGAACATGACATACTTATACACAGAAAACTATAGGATGCTTTTGAAAGAAATTGAAAAGGACACAAAGAAATGGAAAGATATACTGTGTTTATGGATAGAAAGACTTAACATTGTTAAAAATGGCCATATTACCCAAAGCAATGTATAGATTTAATGCGATTCCCACGAAAATCCCACAAACACACTTTCACAAAATAGATTAAAAAATTATCAAATTTGTATGGAACCACAAAAGATCTTGAATTGCCAAAGCAATACTACATAAAAAGAGTAAGGTGGTGGTATCATGCTCCCTGATTTCAGTTTATACTACAAAGTGTCAATAATCAAAAAAGCTTGGTATTGACAGTAAAAACAGGCACATAGATCAATGGAACAGAATAAAAAACCCAGAAATTAATCCACAAATATATGGACAAATAATTTTTGATAAAGGAGTGAAAAATATGCAATGGAGTAAAGAAAGTCTCCTCAGTAGACGGTGCTGGGAAAACTGGAAAAACGTATGCAAAAGAAAGAATCTGAGCTGTGAACACTCACTATATACTAAAATTAATTAAAAATAGATTAAAGATCTCTACATAAGACCTGAAAAACAAATTGTATAGAAGAAAACATTGGTACTAAACTTATAGACCTAGGGCTCAAGGAGGACTTTATGAACCTGACCTCAAAGGCAAGGGAAGTAAAAGCAAAAATAAATGAATGAGACTATATCAAACTAAAAAGCTTCTACACAGCAAAAGAAATCATCAACAGAGCAGAGACAGCCAAATGAATGGGAGAAAATATTTGGGTCTAATATCTAAAATATATAAAGAACTAGTACGACTCAAAACAGAAAAACAAACAACCCAATTAAAAAAATGGGCAGAGGACCTGTACAGACACTTCGCCCATGAAGACATACAAATGGCCAACAGACTTATGAAAAAATACTCAACTTCATTAGCTATTAGGGAAATGCAAATCAACCACAATGAGCTACCACCTCACACCTGTTAGAATGGCTGTTATCAACAAGACATGGAATCACAAGTGCTGGAGAGGATGTGGAGAAAAAGGAACTCTCTCACACTGCTGTTAGGAATGTAAATTGGTACAACTGCTATAGAGGACAATGTAGAGGTTCCTCAGAAAATTGGGAACGGAGTTACCATATGACCTGGCAAGCCCCCTTCTGGGTATCTACCCCCCAAATTAAAAAACTTTAGTCCACAAAGACTTATGTACCCCAATGTTCATTGTAGCGCTGTTCACAGTGGCCAAAACATGGAAACAACCAAAGTGCCCTGCGACAGATGACTGGATAAAGAAGCTGTGGTACATATACACAATGCAATATTACTCAGCTGTAAGAAAAGATGAAATATTGCCATTTGCGACAAAATGGATGGACTTTGCTAAGCAAAATAAGCTAGGCAGAAAAAACCAAGAACCGTATGATTTCACTCATATATAGAATATAAAACTGAAAGCAGCCAGAAAAATAAAACCCATGGACACAGTCAATTGTTACCTGGGGGAAAGAGGATAGCAGGTGGGAGAAGAGGGAGGAGGTGATCGAAGAGGGAGTAGGAGCCAAATATATGGTGATTAAAAGAGAACTGACACTGGGTGGTGAACACATAATGCAACACATAGACGATGCATTGTAGGATTGCACAGCTGGAACCTATGTAATTCTTGTTAATCAATGTCACCCCAATAAGTCTAAAAATAAAAAAGATAAGATTATGGTGGTTAAAAACTAAAATAAAATAAAACCCAAAACAAAACAAATAAAAAAAGAGTTGCTTCAATTCAACAAGTGGTTTATTGAGTACCAAAAAGGGGCTGCACTCTTTGGGGAATAAGAAAATTATATTAGTCACATTACCAACCCTGAAATAACATCAAGGTTTATTGGATAGGTCAGACATAGTGACACACCAGAGGATCAGAAAGGCGTTACTAGCCTAGCAATGAGAGATATAGAGGTCTTATAGGTTTATCAATGGAAAGAAATCAATTAGGGCCAGAGACTCTGCTGTGTGTGTGTGTGTGTGTGTGTGTGTGTGTGTGTGTGTGTGTGTGTGTGTGTGTTTGTGTGTGTGTATGTGAGAAAGAGAGAGAGAGAGAGGGAGACTTGGTTAGGCTTAAGAGATATTAAGATTTATATACACATAAAAAGAAAGCAAGAACTGGGGAGTTGTAACAAGTGTATGGAGCATTTAATAGAGAGTTACATCAGTATGATGAAGGAATAGCATAGATATTTGGTCAAAAGCTTCATGGACAAGAGAGGTCTGTGGAAGATTTGTGCTGGGAAGTACAATTTTATTCTCTCTCCATTTTTGTCTTTCAAACATAACTTTTACCCCGAGATTGGTGCCCTTGTTAAATTATATAACTTTTCTCTCTTTTGCCCTTCTCACCTTGAGTTCTTTATAGACATAGCTAAATAAGTATCCTCTTTAAAAACCCTCAGCTTGGTAGATACTTAAAAAATAATTTAACCTTTGGAATTGCCGCTTGATTATTATAAAGACTGATTTTTCTAGCAGAAAAAGCTTTATAGAAGATTAATCTAGATTTCCAATTTAATTTAACATTTCTATTTTCAAAATATATTGAGATAAAAATGGACCTTTAAGGTACAATTTTTAAAGAATGCAGAGAGATCCAGAAAATGTACATGGTCTTCAAGTTCTCCAGGCTTTGAGTAATGCAATATAGATATTAATTTTACATGTGAAATTGAGACTCTTGTAAATAAAATTTCTTCTATTTTCTTATACAAAGGAAATGCATATCAAGTTGCTAATTCCCTATCTGCATAGCAGTAATAGTCAGAGAAAGGTAGGTTGAGATAGGGAACAGTTCCCATTATTTATTTACATGATTCTCAGTTGTTTAGCTAGAGGTAGTTTTAAAAAATTACTTTGCTGTAGTAATAATGTCAGGTGAACTACATTATGGTTTCAATCTCACTGCAGTCCTGGGAATCCATAAATAATGAGAGCAGGACAATTCAGGAGACTGGCCAAGAATATAAAAGATGACATGATTTTCTTTTCTTTTTTTTTTTTTCCTCAGTGATGAATCACAGTAAATGTATTCTTAAAATTGTTCGAGGAATGCAGGTCTAGTGAGTATAAATTTCAGGCTACAAACAATGTACAAAATCAAACAAAAAGGCACTAATTGTTTATAACAGTTTTTATTTTGAATCCTTATCCTGCCTGCTGGTGAAGACTAACTCTTAGTTAATTCAATCATTTCAGGGGTACTTGCCCTTCTACACATTTCCTCATATTGTATCTAAGTTCTTTTAGGCACTCTAGAAGGATTTCACCAAATCTTTAATTATTGTCATCTGTTTACTATGACATTAGCTGAGATGTACATTATTTTTCCCACTTTCAATAATTGGTCCATGTGTGTCATTACTGTATTTACTGTCTTAATCACACAGCTTCTGTATCCCACTTGGTGTAAAAAATACTTTGTGCTCCTGGACATCAATGATAAAGGGAGGATCTCTTCATTTAGACTAGCCTCACAAGCATTTTATCTACTATTCTACTTTGCTGCAGAAGGGGGATATAGCTTTCCAACAGAGTTGAGTTCCTCTCTGTTTTATGTGAAAAATAGAGAACACAGATTCTCTCTCCACTCATCCCAGGGGTTCTTTGCCTCTTCAGTCCCCAGCCTCTAAGGGGTCTTTTTTAGAGAACTAATAGTGTGTAGACTTCTTGCTTTCCCTGTCT
This sequence comes from Lyroderma lyra, assembly GCA_004026885.1. Classification (NCBI taxonomy): domain Eukaryota; kingdom Metazoa; phylum Chordata; class Mammalia; order Chiroptera; family Megadermatidae; genus Lyroderma; species Lyroderma lyra. The sequence goes on from PVJL010009455.1 coordinate 50,723, forward strand.
TCTTCCTCCCACTGCCCTACACCCCCATTGTCAAAGGGAGTCTATCTAGTCTGGAGGTGATGTGAGTGACTCTTCCTCTTTTCTTTCCAATCTTATATTTAAAGGATACATTTTTGTATTTTTAAGAGCTTAAATTTTGAGACCTCAGAAACTGAAACTCTTGAAAATCAAATGGGTTGTGAAACTCAAAAGCCATGTCTCAGTCTTTCTGCTGATTCATCATGCTCCCGAGACTGCATCATTGTGCTCATTTGTCTTAGTAAGAGTCACAGGACAAAAGAGTTAATATATCAAAATATATACAGCCATACTTGTGTTGTTAGCAATATTTATGAAAATGTAGAAAGAATGTTTCTTTACAGTCTTGAACATCTAATTTTCAAGAACTCTGGAGAGTCTTACAGAGATCTAATAGGTTAGCCTGCTGCATGATTGAATGATAGTAGAAGATGTGGGACTTGAGTAGGAGACAAAAGTTAATTTATTACTCACAGAAATAGCAGTAGCCAGATTATCAATCAACAGTTTTGTGTCATCCCACCAATGATGCTAAGATTGACAGATGACACATGTATATATAGTGGCTTATGTTATGGAGAGGAACTGTCAGCTTAGGGAATCTGAATTACCCCAAAACTTATTCACTTAAAACAACAAAATTTATTAGTTCACAGTATCTGTGGGTCAGCAGTCTGGGCACAGGTTAACTCAGGGACTCTCACATGATTGCACTAAAGGTGTCAGCTGAATGTGAAGTCTTTTCTGAAGTTTAACTGCTGGGGATCTGCTTCCAGCTCACACAAATTGTTATTGGTAATAATTAAGTTTCTCACAGGCTATTGGGCTGAGGCTGTCTCCACATGGCAGCTTGGCTCCTCAGTGTGAGCCAGCAGAGAGAACAGAAGAGCACCAGCAAGAGAGAGGCAGAAAGACAGAAGTCTCAGTCTTTCATAACCTAATCTTAAAAGTAACATATTATCATTTTTTTACTGTATTTTATTCATTAGAAGCAAGTTCCTAAATTCTAGCTCACACATGTGGAGAAAGGATTACACACAGGAGTGAACCCCGGGATGCAGTCGTTAAGAACCATTTTAGAAGTAACCTACTATAGATATATTTATGGTTTTACTTATAAAGACAGGACAAATATGACTGAAACATCTGTGCCAGAATGCAAGGAAATGTGTAATAATAAAGTGGACATATCAAATATACAATTAAATGCAACATCACATTTAGAAGAACTAGGGCTGTTTACTATGAGGGACATTATTTGGATATTTACAAAACTTGAACAGTAATGCCTCAATCTTGGTTTCCTGATTTTGATGATTGTGATGTAGTTTTATGAAAGTCCTGTTTGTGTAAAATATACATCAATGTATTTGTGGACGATGTGGCATTGTTTGGAAATACTCTCAAATAGTTCAGGAAAAAATGTTTTGTAATGTATTTGGGATTTTTATGTGAGTTTGTGGTTCTTTCAAGTAAAAAATTTATTTTAAAAAGAATTAAGTGAATGTATAGAAAAAAGCAGGAAAGAGAGAGAGTGCTAGGAGCTTGTGAGTCAGTCAGCTTTTAGTCAGAAAAGCAGGGTCTCTGAGGTTATGAGATAAGGAACTTTTTAGAAGAAGTGAATTTTACACATTTATGGGAACAGCTTAGGAAGTCAGGAAGGAATTGGAGGATCAGAGAAAACATCCCTAATCATTCCCCAGCACTGGCTCTAATCAGTGAAGTACGGCAAGAAAAGGAGAGAAGAGGCAAATAGATTGGAAAAGAAGAAGCAAAAGTATTCCTGCTTGCAAATGACATTGTCTTCATAGATGACGCTCCTCCAATCTCCTAGAACTAATAAGTGAGATAAGCAAGGTAGCAAGATATAAAATACACACAAAAATTAATTGTGTTTCTATATACTAAGAATGAGCACATGAACACCAAAATTGAAAATACAATACCATTTACAATTACTTAAAAAATTAAATACTTAGGGCTAAATATTAATGTAATAAAATGTACAGACACTATACGCTGAAAACCACACAATGTTGATAAAAAAATCAAACAAGATCTAAATAAATAGAGAGACACACACCATATTTATGGATTAGAAGACTCAACATAGTAAAGATATCTATACTTCTCAAATTGATATACATGTTTAACACAATTATTATCAAAATCCTAGCAAGAATTTTTGTAGGTATAGATAGATTATTTTAAAATTTATACATAAGGCAAAGGAACTAGAATAACTGAAACACTACAAGGGAGGGATCAGTCCACCCATTTCAACTTGTGATATACACATAGGCACAATAGTCAAGACTGCTTGGTAGAGGGATAGGCATATAGGATAATGTATCAGTATTGACAACTCAGAAATAAACATAGAAATATGTCCAACTGATTGTTGACAAAGGTCGTGGCTATGAAAGGGTATTGTGATGGGTACTTGTAGTGATAAAAATATTCTGTATATTGACTACATCAGCACCCATATCTTGGTTATGATTCTGACTTACAGTTTTGCAGGATATTATTATTGGGGGAAATTGGGTAAAGGATACATGGGATCTCTGTATTATTTCTTACAACTGTATGTGAATGTATCTTAAAACACAAATTTTAATTTAAAAATAAAGTATAGTTTTCCATCCTTAGGTGTTATTTCCCTGAAACCACATTTAATACCAATAACCATATCAGTCAGAGTTTCATAAAGGAAGCAGAGCCACTGTGAATGTCATACATTCTGCCCACTATACCCACAGTGACAGAATTTTGTAGTTTCTGTTGTTTTTCTACAACGGAGTTGGTAATGGTAAATAAAGTTGATGGAGACCACAATGTAATCAATGTAATTCAGTCAACTTGGAAGGTAAATCGAGGTAAACATTTTGTTTGTTGCTAAGACAAATGAAAGAATAATTGTAAAGAATAAAACATTGTTAAGTATCTTTAAGATATTTATTAGTTATGTCAGGATATACTAGGGCATCTCTAGGTATTAATTGGGGAAAGGCAGTGTGTTGTATATCTCTTAGATTAGTTTAATCAGTATTTATTTTTATTGAGATATAATTTACACATATCTTTGCATAAATTTAAAATGTACAATGTATTAACTTGATCCATTTATATATTGCAATATGATTACCACATAGCTTTAGCTAATGCTTCTATCACACTCACATAATTATCATCATGTGTGTGTGTGTGGCAAGAATAATTAAGATCGAGTCTCTCAGCAACTTTGAAATTTATAACACAATATTGTTGTTTATAATACGTCGTTGTGCATTTGATCTCCAGGACTTGTATGTATTTACCTGTTGCAAGTTAATACCCTTAGCAGCATTTCCCCAATTTTCTCAACCCCCATCCCCTAGTAACCACCATTCTACTCTGTTTTTACAAGTTCAGTTTGTCTTTTTTTTTAGTTTGTACATACTTGATACCATACGGTATTTGTCTTTCCATGTCTGATTTATCTCACTTCGCACAATTCTTTCAAGGTTCATCCATGTTGTTGCGAATGGCACAACTTCCTAATATCTTATGGCTGAAGAATATTCTTGTGGATATGTACCACATCTTTTTCATATATTCATCAGTTGATGAATACTTAGGTTGTGTCCATATCTTGGCTATTGTAAACAATGCTGCAATAAATGTGGGAGTGCACATATCTTTTCAGCATCCTGTTTTTATTTCCCTTGGACATATACCTACAGGTGGAATTGCTGACTCATATAGCACTTAATATTTTGAGGAACCTCCATACTGTTTTCCATAGTGGGTATTCCCACCAACAGTGCACAAAGTTTCCTTGTCTCCACATCTCCTCTAATACTTATCTCTTATCTTGAAGATAGTCATTTTAACAGGTATGAGGTGTTATCTCATAGTGGTTTTGATTTGCATTTATTTCCCTGATGATCTTGGATGTCTTCCTTGGAAAAATGTCTATTTAGTTTCTCTGCTCATTTTTATATTAGAGGTATTTTTTGTTATTGAGTTGTATGATTTCTTTATATAGTTTAAATATTAACTAGGCTGATCAGACGTATGGGACAGAACACAGCAGTATTGTCTCATTTCAAATGGTATGTATGATCAGCCTAATCTCATCGGGCTAAATTCAAGGTGTCAGTAGGCTAATAATACAATTGTTTTCTGTGCTATTTAAAACAGTATGTCTGGCCAGCCTAACATTAACTCTTATCTGATATGTGGTCTGCAAATATTTTCTCCCAGTCTTTAGGTTGACTTTTCACTTGTTGATTTTTTTTCTTTTGCTGTACAGAAGCTTTTTATTGTGATATAGTTCCACTTGCTGATTTTTTCTTTTGTTTCTTGTGCTATTTCTTTTGTTGCAGTGATATCTAAAATATCACTGCCAAGATCGGTATCAAGGAGCTACCTTCTTACATTTTCTTCTAGGAGTTTTATGGTGTCAGGTCTTATGTTTAAGTCTTTAATTCATTTTGAGTAATCAACATTTATTGAACACATTATTTATTAAGTACCATGCTGGGTTGTATGGATGCAAAAATGAGTAAACTAGGATCCTTTTATCAGGAGGCTTTTACTCTCATAGATAAGACAATCACAATTCAGGGGTTCCCTGATGGTGTAGTGGCTAGGCATTGGCACTCTCAATTCCATGGCTTGGGTTCGATTCTCAGCCAGGGAACCACCACCAAAAAAAAAAAAAAAAAAAAAAAAGACAGTCACAATTCATAGTAACTGATGTGGCAGACACATACAAGACACTAGAGAGGTTCAGGGGAGTTCAGTGTTAGTAAAGACTTCTGCTGGAGATGTGTCCAAGACGAGTCTTGGGGGATGAATGGGTTTAGTTAATTGAGGAGGTATGAGAAAGAAAACTGTATTAACAAGGCATCAAGGTGTGAAGAAATGATTTTCAACCTCCAATATCATATTTCTTCATTTAACCTTGCTTAGTTCTTCCCTTCTAACAATCTCTTACTTCAAGCCAGAGGACACCATAATAAAATGATGATTTATTTTATTTCCCCAAGAACCCAGGAGCAGTGAGTATATATGCAATTTCTAAGGTTAATACTTTTCTAAGATGATGCTTCAATACAAGAAACCTGTTGAAGCTAAGAAGTCCAGTGACTACCCCATACTTCTCTGATTTTCTTGCTTTCTGTTGTATAACTGTAATCCTGGGCAGCATCAGGATTACAGTGGAGCATTGGATCTTCACATCATCTCAGTGGTATTTAAAAATAAAACTCCTTTCCCTGGAATCTAGGGTGTAGAAACTTTGATTAATGTTTATGCATATTTTTTAATTCATTTTTATTGTCAGACTTATTGGGGTGACATCTGTTTATGCATATTTTTAATAGCAAAAATATCTAGAGTTTTTTCTTGAATTCCATGAATCTATCCTCTTTCAATAAAAAATAATTGCTGATGTATCTGTGTCTTTTTGAAAGACTACAGTATATTTCTATAAACACTCCAGTTATTCTTCAGAAATAAACAGTGGTTCTGGGAACAATATCAAATGTAGTAAGCTGATCATGTGACAATCCAGAAAGTTAGTCTGTGTTGTTGTGTTTTTATTTTATTTTATTTTATTTTTTAATTCATTTTTATTGCTAGACTTATTGGGGTGACATCTGTTAGCAAGGATTACATAGGTTTCAGGCATACAATTCTACAGTGCATTGTCAACTTGATGTATAATAAGTTCACCACCTAATGTGACTTCTCCTTCCATCACCTTATATTTAGCTTCCCCCCCTCCTCTTCCGCCCCCTCCCCTTTCTCCCCTCCCTAACCCACTCGTCCCCAAATAAACATTAAACTATTGATTGTGTCCATGGGTTATTTGTTTGTTCATTTCTTTTTTTCTTTGCTTTCAGTTTTATATTCCGCATATGAGTGAAATCATGCAGTTCTTTGTTTTTCCTGTCTGGCTTATTTCACTTAGCATGATGACCTCCAGGTCTATCCATTTTGTCGCAAATGGCAATATTTCATCTTTTCTTACAGCTGAGTAATATTCCATTGTGTATATGTACCACAGCTTCTTTATCCAGTCATCTGCCGCAGGGACCTTGGGTTGTTTCCATGTTTTGGCCACTGTGAACAGCGCTGCAATGGACATTGGGGTACATAAGTCTTTGCGGACAAAGGTTTTCAAGTTCTTTGGGTAGATCCCCAGAAGGGGGATTGCTGGGTCAAATGGTAGCTCCATTCCCAATTTTCTGAGGAACCTCCACACTGCCTTCCACAGTGGTTGTACCAGTTTGCACTCCCACCAGCAGTGTACCAGAGTTCCTTTCTCTCCACACCCTCTCCA